>JARHVA010000775.1:2690000-2852500 GCA_037957365.1 Torreya grandis | reverse complement strand
GAAATAAAGAAAAAATATCAATCCATTTCACCTATAAATTGACTGTAATTTCCACTTTTTTCAAGCAACAATCATGAAAACACACCTTTATAATATAATAATAAAAAGAACAACATTCATTCGTTCATTTATATAATTTATTATAATGTCTATATTTTAGTTATGGTCTTTTAATATATATATATATATATACATATACATATATACATAGACATATATATATATATATACATATATATGTATATATATATACATATATATATATATACACATATATATATATATGTATATATATATATATATATATATATATCATTGTTTAAAAGGTTTTTTTAAAGAAAAATAAAAATAAATGTTAAATTCTTTCCATTCAATAATGTCTCCCAATTTTAACATTCAAAGAGAATTATTATTATTATTTTTTAACAATTATATACAACCTTAAATCTTAAAAATAAAAACAAGAATAATACCTAGGGATATGTGCTTGTCAAAACATTGATTTCTTTACTAGTGTTGTTGATCCTTCTTCTCTCTAACGCTATTCAAAAAATAAATTCACTAACTACTGTGAATATCTTCAAAGCATTTCTGAGTTTTGGTCCTCTCTTCTCTATCTTTCTAGAACAATTTATGGTTTTAAATTTCATTTTTAATTAATTAAGGCGATAAACCAGGGGCCGAACCCTATACAGTCAAAAAAGACAGGAAGGCTGGCAAACAAAAGATGCCAGCACCGAACCAATGACACAACTGAGAAACAAAGTCAGAAGCAAAATAAAACACTGGAAATACTAGAGTCAGAAAGGATGAAACTACATAACTATAGAATTAACAAGATCCTTAAGATTTTCATTGTCTGCATTGTCAGCATTCCCTGGATTACCCACTGCTTCCAACATAGTCATATTCAACAGAATGTTATTTCGTAGGCCTTTGGTGAAGACCTTTTCCAGCTTTTGAATGTGGTCCTTCAAGACCCCAATTTCTATTTTCCAATCATTCTCATTCTCTAAACCCTCACCAGCTTCTTCTACATGCATCTTCTCTTTATTATCAGCAGTTCCCCTTGAATCAACACCCTGCTCTTCAGTGACCTCAAAAACCTGAGAAGCCTATTTCCCACCAGTGTCCTCTAAAATTTCTTGAATTTTTGGCTCTTCATACTCTTCATCTTGGGTTTCATCATCAGAAGCACTTTCAGATTACTCAATCAAGCTTATCTTCGAGGTTGGTTTTCCAGCGATCCATATCGACCTGCGCACTCCCAAAGGGAAATCATCCTTACTGATTTTGGAGGGCCTGTGGGGTTTGCCACGTTGGCCCCCCGTGGCCCCATCTGGATTTTTATGGGTCCCTTCCTTAGTCTCTTTAAAATTTCCTTTTTCTCCATCAACCTTCTTCTTCCTTCCCTTTTTGCTCACAAGGGATCTTGGAGTATTAGCAGGGGTCATAACAGGGGTGGAAAGAGGGGTGTCATTGGTCCTGGTAGGAGCAGGAGAAACCCAAGATTCATCAACTGCATCACCAAAAATTGGGTTTGAGGGAATGTCTTCATTGACACCTCTGATATTCATGTTTGGCTCAAGGGAATGGTGGAAATTATAGAGACAAAAAATAAGCCCCTGGTGTAGGGGAATATGTTTTGTTAAGAAATGACAAAGTTATCACTATTTTTATGCCTGTAGTTGCTAATAAATGTGATGGATGTCTTTTCCTTTCTACCATTCCCTATTTATTTCTAAATCTCTATTATTATTAGCATTTTTAAAATTAGTTTTAGTTTTTTTTTTTTTTTGTAAATAGAGTCTTGTTCAAGTTTGCATGAGAGAGAAAACCTCTATAAATAGAATTTAATAAGCTTATTTATTACATGTTGTTGCATAACAAGATTATAATTCTTTTATTTCTTTTAATTAGATTTATAATTATAATATGTATTATTAATATAGTTTATTTTATTTTTTTGAAATAAAATGTTCACTTAAATCACACAAGAAGTATTTAAAATAATATTAAAATAGTATATATATATATTTATAATTACAATTTAAATTTATAATTGTAGTAATTCTAATTTAGATATGGGCATCCATATTTAAATAAATAAGAAATGTTTATTAATTATTTATGACATATATATATATATATATATATATATATATATATATATATATATATATATATATATATTGCAATTTAAATTTATAATTTTAGTAAGTCTAATTTAGGTGTGTGTGTGTGTGTGTGTGTGTGTGTGTGTGTAATCTAATTTAGGTATGGTCATCCATATTTAAATAAATAAGAAATGTTTATTAATTATTTATGATTAAATAATATATAACCATACATCAATTTAATAAAATATGTCATTTCAAAATATAGTTATACTATTTTAAATATAAAACGTAAAGACATTAATATTTATGACTAAATCAAGCATTTGAAAGGAACTTACTATTGCAATCAAAACATAATATTTTATAAGTATCTAACCATCCATCGCATTTATCATCCACAAAATAATGTGTAAAATCATTCAAAATAATACAATATGAGACTATGTGAGTGTGTGAGTGCATCAGGGTTAACCATCCTAACAATTCTTGTCAAATAGATAGAACATCTCTACCTCAACCATGTTCTCATCTTTGATGAGTACCTGCATTAATTCACACTCAATCTCTATGCCAATAGGTTAGTGCCTCAAAAACATAGTCGAAGTAAAATACTATGATCATCTTGATAATATTTAATATTTAAATCTATTTTCTAATTTATAGAAATATAATTTCATGATAATTACCTTCAAACACATGGAATTTATTCAAAGTAAAATAACCATAGTAAATATTTATTAATATAAAATAATTTATATAGTCCATAAAAATGAGATGTGACACTAAGGATCTAGGTCTGCTTCCAAGGTGTGAACCTCACCTTCATGCATAAACTAGACCATGTGAAATGTTTGTTATGCAATGGATTACATGGTAAAGGTCTAGGGATAACAAATAATCATGTTGTATGAGAGGTCTAGGTCTAACACCAAAACTTGATCCAAATTCTCTTGGGTCTAAACTTAACCTAAATTTTCATGTTCTAATGGCACAATTGTATCATTGTTGAAACTAACATAGTTGTGGAAAACATCAAAAAGCTTCTTATGGCAATCCTAAGCTCATTAAACACCCATAGTAGCATGATGTTCAATAAAACTCCCTCATATAAAATGCATTTATTTACATGGCATTATTGATTGTGGTCTTGATATAGACCAAAAATCTAGCCCTTTTTATGAGAACATAACAACTATAAAATAGTGGGCATCAAAGGACAACGTAGGAGGATGAGGGTGATCGAGGATGTCAAAGTTAAACAAGACCTCCATGTCATCATGTAATGGCCCTCATGAGAGAGACCAAGTTCATCAAAGATGAGTCCCCTTTGATTAGGGTAAAGGCAAAGAAGATACCAAATGGAGATCCCATAAGAAAGGGATTGCAACTCTTCTATAATGTAATAAGGATGTTGTCTAGTTTGGGGAGGGATATTATGCCAAAAATCAAATCTAACTTTGAGGTTTTCCATTCCTGTGGTTGGGGCTATAGGCCCCACACCATTAGTATCTCTAATGGGTTAGTGACTCAACCCAAACATGTGTTAATAAAGCATTCATACCTTGTGGAGGCTATGCCAATAGCAATAATGACATTTCTACTCTCACACTTAGCCTTATATTTTAGGTTAGTTGAAGAAGAGGAACCAAAAGAGGTACAAGAGTGAGAAATGTAATGATGGGCCTTAGCCTTGGATTTCTTCTTATTCTTCTTCTTCTTCTTCTTCCTCCTTTCTTTATCATGGTTAGGAAGAGGCTCCTTCAACACATTCAACTTATGGTTGGGTTTCTCAAGGGGATAACTCTAAGGGGAAGATGAGGTCTTTGCACCATATTATTAGGTGGTACATTCCTTTTTAAAATTCCCCTTAATCTTATAAAAGTTGTAAAATTTGGTAGGGTCATAGGGATACATCACCCACTACCCTTATATGATCTTCTTTGGGGCCTTATTTTTAGTTGGCCTCTTACTTAGAGTGTTGAACTCATAGTCATATTTCTTGTCCTTATTCTCTAATAGAGAGTATATGACATCATCATCAGTCACATTATGGTTAAAATCATGTGAGGAGGATGCCTTTTAAGTCAGCATAGGTTGAATGCTCACAATCATCTCAAAGACCTCAATATTCAAATACTCATTAATAACTTCATCATAATAGGTGGGTTCAAGCTTGAGGACCTCAAGGTGAACCTCCCACCTTAATGATCATGTGAACATGTTATATAACTGATCATTTGAGAACCTTTTCCTACATGTATGGATGGTTGAATACCACCTATACATGGAGTTAAAGTTATACACACCCTTACCATGAATCATAGCGGTGAGTGATTGGATGGTGAGGTTAAATGTTCAGAATATATCAAAGTATTAGAGGGAGTCATCAAGATGGAACTAGAAACTAGAAAGATAATTTAGTGGTAGAATCTAAAACCAAACAAGAGATTTAAATAATATGGAATGAGAAAAGAGATTCAACATCATGCCTTTATCTTGTTTCCAATCCATACACACTATCATAAATTCCATGATATGCTTCATAGGACTAGCATCCTGAGTCCCATTGAACTTGGGTAGTTCATAGATTAGAGTAGGAATGGAAATAACACACACCCAAGGGGATAAAATATTCCTATAGGGATCTCATATGCATAGTTGATAATAGGTTGGTGATAACCTTCCTGAGGATGCCCATAGGGGTCATGATACTACCTACACAAATAAGGGTCATCATGACCATGGTCATATCAAAGATGGTATCAAGGTGGATCTCAATATGGGGGATGCTCATGATGTGGATCCTCCTAATCATGTGGTGGTTAAAGGACATGGTAAGGGTATCATTCCATTTTGGGATGATAAGATGACATAGAATACATAAGGGGATGGTCATGATGACCTAGATCCTTGAGGTATTGGCAATGCATGATAATATAAGTGTTCATATGAGGGTGCTAATGTTTTAGATAGGCATCTCATGGATCCCTTGTCTATAAATGGTGATTGAAATTAATGTACTCATCTGAGACCCTAAATAAAGGACTAGGAGGATGTGAAGGATCCATGAGAGGTGAACATCAAGTCAAGTCAGGGTACCCATGTATTTGAACATAGACATGAGGGGGTTATCATTTTAGAGTCTGCCATTGGGAGATAGGTGGGGGAATAACAAAAGAATTTGTTGATGAACTCTAACTAAATTGGGTGTGATCTCTATCTCTAAAGGAAGTATGCCACCTAATCTTATGGGAAGAAAGGTGATCTTCATTCACATGAAGATTCTTGTGACAATCATCAATGATTTTGCATAACTCATTAGGTCTCAATCATGAAAGGGGTTCATATTCACCCCTAATAGGTGAATAAAGAGTGGTCTTAAGTCTCAAATAGGTATCCTTAGACAATTAAAGTTTGTATTGCTAAAAATGTGAGTGAGCCCATTGGTTATAGATTTTCCAATCTTTTTCCCTATGGAAAATGATATGGTCAAGGTCAGTATGATGGGGTGAGGTAAACTCATAGGTCATATGGTGTTTAATTCATTCCATTATAGCTTTATCCTAATCATGAGTGAGCTTAAGAATAAGACCCTGAATATGATTGGAATGGTATCTGAAGGGTGGGAGACTAGCCATATATGTAATGAAACAAGAGTAACATGGGAGACAATAAAAAATAAAAGGTTTGATAACCAATAGGGAGAATAACATTAAATCAAATAAAGATCAAACAACTTGGAAGGTAACCAAAACATAATTGAAAGCAAAGCCTCACGGCTATTAAAGTGGATTTGGCTAAGAAAGCTCTAAACATGATAGAACTGGCATGAAACCTTGTAGAAGGTCCTACTGATCATGAAATAATATAGATTTAATGATCCAAATGGATCCATGATTATTTTGTAAGGGGGTGTATAGGATACTAAGTAAACACCTACTTTACTCAAGGACACTATGGGCTACTAGAGATCTATAGAGGCTAACTAGTTTTTCAACTTGCACCAAGCTGTATATAACTTGTAAACTAGATTAGGGTTAAAATAATTGATTGAAAAAAGGACACAAATATATATAATTGTTATAACCACATAATAACAAGTAGCTAAGGGGGAAAACTCAATTCTTAAATAATGATAAAGTAAATTACTTGAATAAAAGAACACTACCAAGCATGAAATATGTTTTATAAGCATGTAACTATAGTAATTGAATGATGATTTCATAAGGGAAATGATGTTTTCAAGAGGGAGAGAGAGAGAGATAAAGAGAGTATACACTTTTGTAAACCTAATCTCATGACTTTTTTCAAACAAAACTATCTCTAGCATGTGATATCTAACCTAGTAAAAGGAATGGCACTTTAAGCAAGTTACCTGAGCTATTCAAAAAAGAGAACCAAGTAGTAAAATTATTCAAAATAAATATATCCAATGAAATGAAATACTTTCTCAAGAGGAAAGATGTCTTTGGGTTTGAGAGGATGCATAAACTTCAGAATATACTCTAAAACATGTTTAAAAAATGAGCTAAACTAGTATATAAATACTAAATCCTAGAAAATTCACTATTCTAAAACTATAGAGTTTAAATTTTCTTAATAAATTTCCTTAAAATCAAGATTAAATTACTAAGTAGGTGTTCTACCAAATAGGAATCCAAGTATAAGGCAACTATAGAGGAAGAAATGGCTATAATGTAAAGTCATGTCTAAACTAATGTCTAAATAACAAGGAGGACAAGAAGCAATAAATTGAAAGAGTATGTAATCTCAATCTAGTTTCATAAATCAGGTGAAATGCAACTTATAGAAGATAGGAGAAATCCATAATGAAGCAAGAACAATTGAGAAAAGCAATGAGGTCTTCAAACTAGTATGTAGCAATGTAGATGGACCTCTATAACAATGGATGCTTTAATCACCAAGAATGAATCAAGAGAGATTCAAGGAGAGAGATAAAAAGGTGAAGAATAAGGGGATATACTTATATGGGGCACACTAGGGTGCATATGGACCAAAAAGGAGCCATTTATGACCATTCAAGTAAAAGACAAAACTCAAAAACATGCCAAAATAGCTCTCTACCCAAGTTACAGCCTAGGCCATAGGTTTTTAGCTAAAATGTGTGTCCTAGGCCATATATTTTGGTCCAAAACCCATGTCATAGGATACCATGGCCTGTTAGTGTCCCTAGGGTGCATTCAATGAGCTTGAGAGTGAGTATAAGGTCCATAAGAGTGCAAGGAAGGATCATAGGGGGGAATAGACTAGGTATGTCCAAGCATGTGAATAGTCTCAAATCGAATTGAAAAGGTTTGTAGTATGCACATGAGCTAATATATAATCATCACGAGGAGAAATTTCATGGGAAGTATAATTATAATTATTTGATGTCTTCCCCAAGGAAAAAGTATAACTAGTTAGAATGGATATTCCATTGACTATGGGTGGTAGGAAACTAAATGAATAAGAGGAAATATATTAGATGTGGATGGATGTTCATGAATATTCATAATAATATGGCATATTAGATATTAAGAGGCCTCAAACTCCAGAGTTGTAGATAATTATCAAAGGTACATCTTCCATGGTGTAGGGGGTGAGTATTGCTCAATCCCAAGCAAGACCTTATACTAAGAACCAATCTCTCCATAAATCCAATCTAGTGTTTGGATCAATTCATGCAAAGGAAGATACCTATATACAAGAGGTAAGTATGCAATTCATGAATATGAGGAAATTAAAGAGAGGAGATGATAAACATATAGGTGATATTGTAATATAAACAAAGATAGGCAATATCTCAATGGTGTTTGTAATAGTAAAAGATCCATATAAAAATATTGAGGATTTAAATCTAGAAATTGAGGATTCAAATGCAATATAAAAATTATCTCTAAGGGAGATCACCATGGGTTCTTTGAGACCTAAAAAATTAAATAAAAACCCCACCCAAACTTATGTAAGGAGAAAACTATCCCTTAATATTGTTGATAATAATGAAAAATCATGAGAATATACTAGGGTGAATGTCCTAACCTTGTTACAATCATATCAAGATATATCTGATTCATCTAATGACAATGCTTCCATTGTGCCATTAAGGAGATAGACTGGTGAATACATGGTGATAATGATGAAATACATAACCAAATGAATCCTTATATAGTATCTATGATAAGAAATTTAAATTTTTTAGGGGTTGAGATTAAAAATTAATACTTAACCAAGGAGCCACCTCAAAAAACTACTCTGAAAACACAACTGCATGTAGAGGGAACTATTGATTCTTCCCATAAGGAATAAAATGATAAACCTTTTCTCCACCAAGGAACCTAATTTGATGAATAAAGAAAAAAATTGAAAAATTAAAATGATAATATTGTATAATCTCAATTACAAAATGAGGAAGTCCAAGATGGGAATGAAGAGAGTGCAAGTGTAAATGTCCAAGTCCAAAGGGTACTAAGATAGAGCATAATGAATAAGAAGTCAAAACAAACCTTGAAGATATCTGTATGGATATTATACCAATAAATGGGATATATAAATGAAAATAAATGTAATTATTCCATTCTATATTTATGGCTAATGCAATTATTTATATTGAAGGGCACATCTAGACTGATACAACTTTGTAATTCTTGACTTTACATGAAACATTTCTTATTCACTCTCAAGTATTTTTTAGAGAAGATAAGGAAAATTTGAGTTCAATAGTGTGTCATAAATATTAGGGTTTTGTAGACACTATAATTGTTTTTTTAATAAATGGTAATTAACAAGGCTCTTGAAATAATACAAGAGTTTGTTAGCCTACAAGGAATCTTTGACCTTGTCAAATTGAGTACATTGGTAGAATAACTTACTAAGAAATATATTTTAGGTAATGGTCTAAATCACTAGTTACACAGTTAATTTAGGATCTTCGATAAGAAGTCACAAGTATAGAGACAAACATGACAAAAATAAAGTCTCAAGAGCAGATTGTTGAAATGATAGGAAGTCCATTTTATAACTAGGTTTATCCCACTTGACAGAGCATGATACCATTAACACTCTACATGAAATCATTTATATTGATAATGACAAACTTTAGATTTCAAAATGGAACCAAACCTTTATGAATTTGAAAAAAATAGCCGAGGAAGAGATTAATCTCCAAAATCTATTGACAAAGCGATTAGTCGAATGAGGAAAAAAATAAGGCATTTGGGTTGATGATCAAACACCATCAACATAGGTTTTATAACCTTATCATTGATGTTTATTGCATAATGGAATGGGAAAAAATGTACTCTGAGTACTAATTTACTCACAATCAAGGAAGTGAGCTATCTTTAATTTGAAGTAAGGGTTGTGAATAGCCATATGGATGATTATCTTAAATATTTGGAGGTTGTTAAGGGATATTTCTTGTTTATGTCTTCTTCATTTTCTCTATAGTAACTATAATTATAAATTATAAATGTAAGAATCACATTGTACAAAAGACTATTAATGTAATTTATTTTTTACTTCAAAGATAGACCTATAAAAGCATCAAAATGTACTAAATCTTTATGAATATAATTTATTTTTATAATTTCAAGGATGTTTCTTGTATAAATATTTTATAATTTATTTCTTGTTTTCTATCTAGAAACATGCTTCATAGCTCCAATTTTTTAGTGTTATTTTTGTATACTTTTACTATATGCTTCTCAATAGTATCCAATTATAGTTACAGTGTGACTTTATCTTTCTCTTTCTTTTTTGGTAGAATTCATTGTCCCTAGAGTGTTTGTGGTGGTGTACTTCCCTTGATTGATATAATTAGCAATTCCAAAATTCAATATGTTAGATGTTGATCTCCCAGAATTAGAGTTGAATTCAAATCATTTCAATGATGCAAATTTTTGCTCATTCAACGTGACATATTCAAGTGAAGGCATTTCATTTTCATCATCACTATAAAATTTAGTTATTAACTTGTTATTTAAATCATTCTGAGTTGCATTTAAAATGTTATCATCATAACCTAAAAATGGTGGATATGGATGGATTGACACATATGGTATCTCAAACTAAAATGCAGTACTTTGTATTATGAAAGGTTTTGCATTTGTTTTCTTTCTATAGGTTTCCCTTTATATAAAATTTTCCTATAATGAAAGCATTTGTGTTACTATTAAATATTAATTGTTATATTAGAATCACATGATTGTAAAATGTTTTTGTGCTTATTAAAGCATCATTAAAATGTAAAATAATTACTTGCCTATAACAATATTATGTATACACATAATATTTTCAAAATTTTATCAATTACTAATGCTTTCTCTCTTGTAGATGCCCATCGATTCTCAATCTCTCTGATCACATGAATTAATGGGTGCATCGAGAAATGGGTGGGCAAACTATTGGTGCTTTGCATAATTGTTGGTCCCTTTGCTACCACTTGTTATCTACATAACCATCTCCTAAAAACATTCCCCTTAGATTTGCCTCTTATTTTTCACAGTCCTCTAGTCATTTTCAACATTCATTAGCCCTTACCTAACCTAAAATCCTTTTTGATAGTTTATGATATAATGTTGACCCCATAAACCCTATACTCTAATTGATAAAACTCATATAGGTTCTAGGTTTACCCCTAGCTGACCTAGACCTAATTTGCTTTTGTCAATAATGATACAAAGTTGATTGAGCTGACCCTATTAGGTAAACTTTTAGAAAGGATTAGGGGTAGATTCAGCTATATATACACACTCATTTCATCATATAGGAAGAGAAGAGAAGAATAAGATATATATATATATATATATATATATATATATATATATATCATAACTACTTATCCACCATTCTACTTGAAGAACATAGATTAGGATTTCATACTTTATTTGGAGATACAAATCTTGTCGTATGGATAAGTCTTTTGGATGCATTGATAGGTTGTCTAGCCTTTAGATGATTTATCCTTGTCATCCTTATATACCACAAAAACCTCTTATGAATAACTTGGCCCAGGGAGAGATTGAGACTCAGTGGGTTCATATTCAAATTTATGTATTCCTAACTTTATTTCTCCTTTGTAAGAGTAGATATATTTACATGTGTACTTCTCTTCCATGCATTAGGATTCTTTATACATTAACATAGTATATGTCTTCTATGCATGTTTACTTTTAATTTTTATTACTCCCACTTTATTCCATAAGATTTGGTGAGAACTACATTAGAATTTTACTTTGCTTTTGTCATTTATACATTTGTTAACATGAAAACATAGGACAAAGTTAGGGTTATTGCATAGTTTTCCTTGACTGGAGGCTTTGGAACCCTCCCTAATGATTTTATTATGGTAAGAGATCATTTTGATAGATCTAGTAGATCCATATTGGTCATGACCTCGAATATATAATGTATCAAAAATTAGAAGTTTAAATAATATTTTTCTTCTTCAAACTAGGATTGATTTATAGATCAGTTGCATTTTCCTTTGCATACATTCTGGTGAACTTGACATGAATCTAATCCTTGTCAGTTTTCATTCATGCAATCATTTTTATAATTTGATTATATTTTTATATATTTAAAATTTTCCATCGAACCAGTCAGTATAGTTCTAAAATTTTATGTGTAAGTTTAACACATGGTCATTTCAAAATGATTTTATTCTATCTATATAGGTCTTTATCAATTACAGGTTACTAGATTTAGAAATTTGATAGAATATTATTATTAAGTTCTAGATTATCATACACTATCAAATAGGTTGAATCTATCTACTATTTTATTCTATCAACATACAAGTCAACAAACACTATCAAATAGGTCGACTCTATTCATTATTCCTTCTTAAGAATATAGGGTTTTGTAGAACTTTGTTGAACTAGTTGACCTAGTTGTCAAAATTTGAAAGAAATAATTAAGAACTAAAACATAAATTTTTTTAATCTAAATCATCTTCAAGCCCACCAAGGTTCCTTTCTTATCTCTCTCTATCATTTCAGTTCTTCTTTCAATTTTTTTATAAGTTGGAAGTCTTTAAAACTACAACCCTACAACTAACTAGGTCGACTTAGTTTTGTAGTCTGCCTTTTGTCTGAGAGACATAGTTGACCAGTTTGACTCCATTCTTAAAGACCTTGCTTTTATAAAACAAAAATGACATATTCAACTCTATTCTATAATATTTTCATATAGTGTCACCTATTTGACTCTGTACTATTATCAATCAAAGAATTAACATTTATTTGCTAGTAATCAATTCACATTTCCTTTTTAGTTGTTTACATGCTTTGAGTAAATCATATTGTCTAAATGTTTTAGTTACACTATTTTAAACTTTTTCATACACTACCAAATCACTTAACATTTAAAAAACATTAAACCTTTGTCTCCCAAAGGCCTACCTACTAGGATTTCATCACCAAGGGGGAAGTTGACTTGGTTTTCTAGCCAAATATAAATACATGGTTAATGGCATATATTATAAAAACACATAATACCCTTATCACTGTTGGATTTTGAATTAAGGGGGTAGACCCCAATACCAAGCTAGTACCATTACCAATATATATCTCTTTCAGCCTAAACTTCCTAAAACCAACCTTAGATTGATTTTTAGTTCCCTATTTTAGCCAACTTTCCCATCACACTAAAATTAAACTCTATTATAATCTAATAAAACTTAGGGTGACCAATTTTTTAACACTTAATTTTCAGTTGACTGCTTGTTCTTTGATCTTTGTGTGTTGTATTGCAAAAATTACATTGGTCAGTGTTGGTGCAAGGATTGTGCTATGTGCTCCAATTCGATCAGCCCCATTGATCTAATTATTTATGTGTTTTGCTTTCATTATTGCTTAAAATTATCTTATAAAACTTTTCCCTATTTTAGAACAGTGTCATCTTAGTCGATACAGTCTCTTATAGACCGTTCTACCTTCCTAGTAGAAGTACACCATCGACCTACCTGATTGTGTCTTCTTATCCCCTTATTCAATTATTTGTTTAGTAATACATAGTTGACCTACATAATTGTGTATCCTTATCATAATGTCTAGCCATCCTATATATATTACAAAGTCAACTTGCACGACTGTGTATTCTTATCTATCTATTATTTTTCTTGGGTTATAGAACATAGTCGACCAGTTTGACTTTATATTCTCTTTTTTGATCTTATTTTTACATCATCATTTTTAACCTTTCTCTTTCATCATGAAATTACTTATAGAGTTTAACTCAATAGATATGATGAAATTTACCAATCCCAATAGGTTTCCTCATAAACAATTTGTGGCTTCCAATTTAGACGAAATAAATGTGCACCTAAATACTCAAACTATAAATTATGAGACTCCTCCTCATGTATCTTCAATTCATAACCCTATTTTATCTTTATAAAATCAATGTAAATTACAATCTACTCCAAAAATGCTTTTCTTCATTAATGAGTTTCCTCAAATCAAAGAAAAGACCCTTCCACTATTTACAACCTTATGATAAGTGGTCAAGAAGAAGAACCCCATTCACCTTCCCCCACATTCCCTTATAGATTATAGGGCAATATCTTCTTTGATTCTCAACCTCTCCCTTTTATTTTGACTCTTTCTCATAATATGATCTATTCTTCGTTGATTTATTCTACATCCATGCCAAGTATCTCTACTAACATGGTGGTTTCAACATCTAGTGTGCCTTTTCCAAGATCCACCCTCCTTAATCACTCCAATAGTGCATCATTTTCTACCAATGATAACCATGCCACTAGTGCTTATTTATCTTCTATTACTTCTACTATTACATATTTCTCTACACATGTTAATCATGCTACTAGTGCCTCTTTTGATACCAATTCATCTCATGCCACTAGTGACATGCATGCCACTATTCATAGTGGCACCCAAGCCATTAATACTAATGTGAATGCTTCACATTCCACTTAAATTAATCAAAACAATGCTCAAACCCATCAAATTTTATTATAAAATCTTAACCAAATGAATAATTTTCAAGCTAATAATTCTAACCAAATGATGCAAATGCAAAATCACCTTATTCACCTTCAAAATCAACCTCAACAAGTTCGTTGGGGAGAATAAAATCAAAACCCCCCACCCCCCTTTAGGTATTCCCATGACAACCTTATTCCCCAACCACCTCTCGTTAACAAAATAGTTAAGCATCTTCAAAATTAACCTCTTACACCTCAAATTTCAAACATAGATATATGAGTTATCACCCCTACCATTAGTTATAATGGGTCTACTGATCTTACATTACATTTTAAATTTTTTTGCAATTTTTACAAAGATTGGGTCAAATTAAACACTTTTTCCACTACCAAGATCTTAGATAAAATCCTCTCTAGAGATGCTTTAGATTGGTATAATCAACTCAAGTCTCATTCTATCTCTAGTTTGGAAGATCTAGTTAAGGCTCTACTACAAGAGTTTCAAACTAGTGACTTCCCTGAGAATAGCTTAGCTCATTTTATCAATTACAAGCAACCTGAGACTAAAACTACATAATATTTCATCAAATGGTGGAAGACCTTGTCTAATAAGTGTGAGAACAACATGGTGGATGATAATATATTTCATCTATTCACTAACGCTCTCTATCCTAAGTTGTAATATCAAATTAGGAAATTTTCTCCATGAACCTTAGAATAGGCTCTCGACCAAGCCAAGTGCCAAGATTTTTTCATACATTAGTTTGAGAAATCCAAACCTCCCATGGTCACTCACATGCTCATAAAAAATAAAAATCATCATGCTACCAATGATGGTGTCACCAATTCCTATGATATAATTCATAATATTGAAGCTATTTTTCTTGACCCTATTCTAGAGTAGGCTTGCCCTTTAAACCACACCCCTAATCCTCAATTTTCTCAAATAAAAAACATCAATTATTATAAGCCATTATCCTTAGTGGAATTAAAAAAGTGTCTACCAAGGCATCTTAGGTTTCCTCATAAACAATTTGTGGCTTCCAATTTAGACAAAATAAATGTGCACCTAGCTACTCAAACTATAAATTATGAGACTCCTCCTCATGTATCTTCAATTCATAACCCTATTTTATCTTTATAAAATCAATGTGAATTACAATCTACTCCAAAAATGCTTTTCTTCATTAATGATTTTCCTCAAATCAAAGAAAAGACCCTTCCACTATTTACAACCTTATGATAAGTGGTCAAGAAGAAGAACCACATTCACCTTCCCCCACCTTCCCTCATAGATTTTGGGGAAATAGCTTCTTTGATTCTCAACCTCTCCCTTCTATTTTGACTCTTTCTCATAATATGATCTATTCTTCCTTGATTTATTCTACGTCCATGCCAAGTATCTCTACTAACATGGTGGTTTCAACATCTAGTGGGCCTTTTCCAAGATCCACCCTCCTTAATTACTCCACTAGTGCATCATTTTATACCAATGATAACCATGCCACTAGTGTTTATTTATCTTCTATTACTTCTACTATTACATATTTCTCTACACATGTTAATCATGCTACTAGTGCCTCTTTTTATACCAATTCATCTCATGCCACCAGTGTCATGCATGCCACTATTCATAGTGGCACCCAAGCCATTAATACTAATGCTAATGCTTCACATTCCACTTAAATTAATCAAAACAATGCTCAAACCCATCAAATTTTATTATAAAATCTTAACCAAATGAATAATTTTCAAGCTAATAATGCTAACCAAATGATGCAAATGGAAAATCACCTTATTCACCTTCAAAATCAACCTCAACAAGTTCGTTGGGGAGCATAAAATCAAAACCCCCCACCCCCCTTTAGGTATTCCCATGACAACCTTATTCCCCAACCACCTCTTGTTAACAAAATAGTTAAACATCTTCAAAATTAACCTCTTACACCTCAAATTTCAAACATAGATATAGGAGTTATCACCCCTACCATTAGTTATAATGGGTCTACTGATCTTACATTACATTTTAAATTTTTTTGCAATTTTTACAAAGATTGGGTCAAATTAAACACTTTTTCCACTACCAAGATCTTAGATAAAATCCTCTCTAGAGATGCTTTAGATTGGTATAATCAAATCAAGTCTCATTCTATCTCTAGTTTGGAAGATCTAGTTAAGGCTCTACTACAAGAGTTTCAAACTAGTGACTTCCCTGAGAATAGCTTAGCTCATTTTATCAATTACAAGCAACTTGAGACTAAAACCACATAAGATTTCATCAAATGGTGGAAGACCTTGTCTAATAAGTGTGAGAACAACATGGTGGATGATAATATATTGCATCTTTTCACTAACGCTCTCTATCCTAAGTTGTAATATCAAGTTAGGAATTTTTCTCCATGAACCTTAGAATAGGCTCTCGACCAAGCCAAGTGCCAAGACTTCTTCATACATCAGTTTGAGAAATCCAAACCTCCCATGGGCACTCACATGCTCATAAAAAATAAAAATCATCATGCTACCAATGATGGTGTCACTGATTCCTATGATACAATTCATAATATTGAAGCTATTTTCTTAACCCTATTCTAGAGTAGGCTTGCCCTTTAAACCACACCCCTAATCCTCAATTTTCTCAAATAAAAAACATCAATTTTTATAAGCCATTATCCTTAGTGGAATTGAAAAAGTGTCTATCAAGGCATCTTAGGTTTCCTCATAAACAATTTGTGGCTTCCAATTTAGACAAAATAAATGTGCACCTAGCTACTCAAACTATAAATTATGAGACTCCTCCTCATGTATCTTCAATTCATAACCCTATTTTATCTTTATAAAATCAATGTGAATTACAATCTACTCCAAAAATGCTTTTCTTCATTAATGAGTTTCCTCAAATCAAAGAAAAGACTCTTCCACTATTTACAACCTTATGATAAGTGGTCAAGAAGAAGAACCCCATTCACCTTCCCCCACATTCCCTCATAGATTTTGGGGCAATAGCTTCTTTGATTCTCAACCTCTCCCTTATATTTTGACTCTTTCTCATAATATGATCTATTCTTCATTGATTTATTCTTCGTCCATGCCAAGTATCTCTACTAACATGGTGGTTTCAACATCTAGTGGGCCTTTTCCAAGATCCACCCTCCTTAATCACTCCACTAGTGCATCATTTTCTACCAATGATAACCATGCCACTAGTGCTTATTTATCTTCTATTACTTCTACTATTACATATTTCTCTACACATGTTAATCATGCTACTAGTGTCTCTTTTTATACCAATTCAGCTCATGCCACCAGTGTCATGCATGCCACTATTCATAGTGGCACCCAAGCCATTAATACTAATGCTAATGCTTCACATTCCACTTAAATTGATCAAAATAATGCTCAAAACCATCAAATTTTATTATAAAATCTTAACCAAATGAATAATTTTCAAGCTAATAATTCTAACCAAATGATGCAAATGCAAAATCACCTTATTCACCTTCAAAATCAACCTCAACAAGTTCGTTGGGGAGCATAAAATCAACCCCCCACCCCCCTTTAGGTATTCCCATGACAACCTTATTCCCCAACCACCTCTTGTTAACAAAATAGTTAAACATCTTCAAAATTAACCTCTTACACCTCAAATTTCAAACATAGATATAGGAGTTATCACCCCTACCATTAGTTATAATGGGTCTACTAATCTTACATTACATTTTAAATTTTTTTGCAATTTTTACAAAGATTGGGTCAAATTAAACACTTTTTCCACTACCAATATCTTAGATAAAATCCTCTCTAGAGATGATTTAGATTGGTATAATCAACTCAAGTCTCATTCTATCTCTAGTTTGGAAGATCTAGTTAAGGCTCTACTACAAGAGTTTCAAACTAGTGACTTCCCTGAGAATAGCTTAACTCATTTTATCAATTACAAGCAACTTGAGACTAAAACCACATAAGATTTCATCAAATGGTGGAAGACCTTGTCTAATAAGTGTGAGAACAACATGGTGGATGATAATATATTTCATCTATTCACTAACCCTCTCTATCCTAAGTTGTAATATCAAGTTAGGAATTTTTCTCCATGAACCTTAGAATAGGCTCTCGACCAAGCCAAGTGCCAAGATTTTTTCATACATCAGTTTGAGAAATCCAAACCTCCCATGGGCACTCACATGCTTGCAAAAAATAAAAATCATCATGCTACCAATGATGGTGTCACCGATTCCTATGATACAATTCATAATATTGAAGCTATTTTTCTTGACCCTATTCTAGAGTAGGCTTGCCCTTTAAACCACACCCCTAATCCTCAATTTTCTCAAATAAACAACATCAATTTTTATAAGCCATTATCCTTAGTGGAATTAAAAAAGTGTCTACCAAGGCATCTTAGGTTTCCTCATAAACAATTTGTGGCTTCCAATTTAGATGAAATAAATGTGCACCTAGCTACTCAAACTATAAATTATGAGACTCCTCCTCATGTATCTTCAATTCATAACCCTATTTTATCTTTATAAAATCAATGTGAATTACAATCTACTCCAAAAATGCTTTTCTTCATCAATGAGTTTCCTCAAATCAAAGAAAAGACCCTTCCACTATTTACAACCTTATGATAAGTGGTCAAGAAGAAGAACCCCATTCACCTTCCCCCACATTCCCTCATAGATTTTGGGGCAATAGCTTCTTTGATTCTCAACCTCTCCCTTCTATTTTGACTCTTTCTCATAATATTATCTATTCTTCCTTGATTTATTCTATGTCCATGCCAAGTATCTCTACTAACATGGTGGTTTCAACATCTAGTGGGCCTTTTCCAAGATCCACCCTCCTTAATCACTCCATTAGTGCATCATTTTCTACCAATGATAACCATGACACTAGTGCTTATTTATCTTCTATTACTTCTAATATTACATATTTCTCTACACATGTTAATCATGCTACTATTGCCTCTTTTTATACCAATTTATCTCATGCCACTAGTGTCATGCATGCCACTATTCATAGTGGCACCCAAGCCATTAATACTAATGCTAATGCTTCACATTCCACTTAAATTAATCAAAACAATGCTCAAACCCATCAAATTTTATTATAAAATCTTAACCAAATGAATAATTTTCAAGCTTATAATGCTAAACAAATGATGCAAATGCAAAATCACCTTATTCACCTTCAAAATCAACCTCAACAAGTTCGTTGGGGAGCATAAAATCAAAACCCCCCACCCCCCTTTAGGTATTCCCATGACAACCTTATTCCCCAACCACCTCTTGTTAACAAAATAGTTAAACATCTTCAAAATTAACCTCTTACACCTAAAATTTCAAACATATATATAGGAGTTATCACCCCTACCATTAGTTATAATGGGTCTACTAATCTTACATTACATTTTAAATTTTTTTGCAATTTTTACAAAGATTGGGTCAAATTAAACACTTTTTCCACTACCAAGATCTTAGATAAAATCCTCTCTAGAGATGCTTTAGATTGGTATAATCAACTCAAGTCTCATTCTATCTCTAGTTTGGAAGATCTAGTTAAGGCTCTACTACAAGAGTTTCAAACTAGTGACTTCCCTGAGAATAGCTTAGCTCATTTTATCAATTACAAGCAACTTGAGACTAAAACCACATAAGATTTCATCAAATGGTGGAAGACCTTGTCTAATAAGTGTGAGAACAACATGGTGGATGATAATATATTTCATCTATTCACTAACCCTCTCTATCCTAAGTTGTAATATCAAGTTAGGAATTTTTCTCCATGAACCTTAGAATAGGCTCTCGACCAAGCCAAGTGCCAGGATTTTTTCATACATCAGTTTGAGAAATCCAAACCTCCCATGGGCACTCACATGCTCATAAAAAATAAAAATCATCATGCTACCAATGATGGTGTCACCGATTCCTATGATACAATTCATAATATTGAAGCTATTTTTCTTGACCCTATTCTAGAGTAGGCTTGCCCTTTAAACCACACCCCTAATCCTCAATTTTCTCAAATAAACAACATCAATTTTTATAAGCCATTATCCTTAGTGGAATTAAAAAAGTGTCTACCAAGGCATCTTCCATGAGAACTTGATCCCACTTACCCTATGAAATCATGGTATGATCCAAATAAATTTTGTTGGTTTCATGCTAGTTATGGTCACTCTCATGAGACTTGTAGGCAATTGCATAATTTAGATATAGATTTTCTCTTTGTTCCAAATTTTTCTCATGATTCCCTTATTTTTAAACATCAATAATCCTATGACATTAAATTCAAATCTCACAAAACACAAAATAAAAATCAAGCCTTGAACCAGGCTAATTCTCATATGGCCATCTATAAAGACCCTATTCTTAACCACCGAGATAATAATGACAAGCCTACTCCTTCCAAAAATAATGTTGAAATTATTATAGACCAAAATACCAAATAAAATGTGGTAAATATGACTAATATGTGAATGGTAGTTACTTTCGTTGATTCTAATCCTACACGCATACACCCATCATCTCAAACTTTCTATGTCATCCAAGATTATTCCTCATCTCACCTAATAGAGTTAGGGAAAGAGGACCTTATCTCATTCAAAAACCAAATTCTAATACCTCCACTGGATAATACCTCTCATACCATTTCTATAATTTCCCTAACCTCTCTATCCATCAACAACATTATTCAACCTTCTAATACCACTTCTTAAAATCAATCATAAGACAAATCCAAATCAACTACCCTATCCTCTCAAGACAATCAACCAATTTATCCCAAGACTAAACCAATCACATCTTATCAATGCAACCTTACATGCACTTCTAATCTTCCTTCCCAATATCTCCTCCAACATTACACACCTCTATCTAAGAGTCCACTCATGGGTTATGATGAAGGGGACCCTATCAAAGCTTACTAATATCCCATCTCAAATTCCCTTTCTCAAACTTATGCAGACTTATTTCATCATAAGAATTTCCTTATGTAACTCCTAGTTGAAATTAACATCCCCCATCATCCCTTAAAAGGATGTGAATCTACCTTATTTGGGTCAAAAGATAATATCTTATAATAATGTAAAGAGATGTATATACACATTGACAAAATAATGGACACTTCTCTTTCTCTCAAATTTCTTATTGCTTCTATGACCCATATGAGATTATGTTTCTTATGGATGATCCTCCCCTTTTTATAAGCATTCAAATTTTTGATATCCAATTCAAGCGTGCTTTGATTGATGAGGTTTTAGGTACTTATTTTTCCTCTCTTGACTTCATTAAAACCCTTGGATACTCTGAGTGAAATCTTTAGTCCACATGCAATACGTGTCAAGATTATGATCAAAGGAAAATGCATCCTTTAGGTTGTGTGTGACTCCCTATTACCATCCTACTTATCATTGTTTGAGTGAAGGTTATGATATTCAATTCCCATTTTCCTAAAATATTTTGCTTGGCATGACATGGACTCATTGCATGAGGGTTGTCACCTCTTCTACATGTTAATATGTCAAGTTTCTCCACAATGGTGCTATCTATAAGATTCAAGGTGATACAAACCCTTGAAATTTTGAACAATTCTAATACTTTGGTGTATTCAAAATTCCAACCCTTGCTGAGTAACATTTTGGGAATCTCAACATTTTAATTTCCCCGTCAACTCTACATGAGGTTATCATGGTCACCCTAAAATCATCGATAACATACCACCTAACCTCTTAGACTCTAATGATGATGAGCCAAATGAGATTAAATAGAAAATAAAAACTTTAGATCTTTCTTCTCATCTTATTTCCCATTTTCTACCATCTTTAAAGCTACATTCCTGTCAACCACTTAATAATGATATACCCATGGTCTTATCTAAGACTTGGAATTTTATTCATCATGTAACCTTAGATGAGAAGGCCATACCCATTTTCACCATTGACCTTCATACATATGATTATGATGTTGGATATACTTTAGATGATCCATTTCTATGAGGTTTGTTCAAGTTAGAGATGTTGAGATCCTTCATTATCATTTTTCTTTATTTCAATCTTTTCATTCATCTTATTGCATTCTATCTTATATAGTTCTTAATTTTAGCATTATTCCTCTTGTTCATAGGGTAGAGATGACACTTTTTCATGGCACACCTCCAGTTTCCAAATAACCTCTTAGTAGCATATTTATGGATCATGTTATGACCAGTCCCTATCATTTTTCTGGATATCAAGATCCCTATAACCTGGTTCCCCTTGATATGCTTGCTATTATCCTTAATCCCTCTACACATCTTGATCTTCCCTCAATTGAGCCTAGTCTAGATCATATTCCTATTCTACCTTTAATTAAGTTTCTTCTTGGTTATATTTTTGTTTTTCCCTTAGACAAGCCTTGCCCTATCTCTCCACTAGTCCTATCACCCCTTAGCAATGGCCTACTTTTTTTACCGCAGCTTGATCCCTTACCCGCCCAATGGGATGATCAGCCATATTGTGACATTAATATATTTTTTATTCATTGGACTAGAGACTTTAAAATATACCAACCTTCCCCTATTTCTACTTATAATCCTTCTATTATTAAACCCACAAAGTCTACTAACAAGCGTATATTTTGCTTCCATAACATAGATAATCATTCCTCCACCCATTATTGAAAGCTTTGATAATATATAGATACATTTTGTCCTACTCTTCCTTATCCTAAAGACAAGGATATAACTCCTCCCAAGTTATTACCTTAGTATATTCCCAAATATGAAGAGGTATATTATTTATGGCACCAGTGTGGTACCCATCATACCGATCATTACTACAACCTTCAGAAACATCTTTAGGATCACCTTATGACCATTCATGTGCCTACTATTCCTCTTCCCATAGGTTTCCCATCTAATAAGGATCCCACTTATTTCCATGTGGTCCTTCCACCTATGGTCCTTCCTCCCCTTATGATCCCTATACCTATGATCCCTTTTCCACCTATGGTTCTTCCATCTGTAGACTCTTATCCACCTATGGTTCCCTCTCCACCTATGGATCCTCCTTCACCCATGGTCCCTTCTCCATTGGTAGCTCTTTATTATCCCATATATTCAACTTGTATTCCTTCTCCTGATTGTTCTATGCACGATGTTTTTCATGAGCATAATCCTTCAACTTTTATTACATTTTATGTAGATGAAATTTGAAGAGAGGTCTTTTCACAACTTCCATTGAATATCAATTAGACCCTCATTGAAATTAGGATCCAGCTTCGTACAGATCTATCAGATGTTATGTATAATGTTTTTGGATAGATTTACTAGTATTTATGAAAACAAGCATGGCGTTCCTTCACTTTATAATTTATTATAGTTTTGGATTGGTTGTGTGTTCCACTTTTGTATTTATTTACCTTATATATCATTTGAATCAGTGTCAAATTTTGTTTTATTTATTAACTTACATGGATGCTTATATTTCAAATTATGTGTTGTCTATGATTTCATTCTCTTTCCTTATGTTCTCTTATGTATTCTTTTCATGATTACATGTTTCTCTTTATGAGTTCATTTATTTCCATGGATGTCTTCCTTTTTTCTCATGATTGTTTGCTACCTTATCTCTTTAATATGGATAATCATTATTGTGACTTGGTTATACAAACCTTTTTCCCCTTAGTAATCCTTATTCACCATGTGATTAATTAGAAAACAAAGTCATCTCATTATCATTTTACCATTCCCATTTGGATCTCCCTTTGTTCTCCTTATTTCCTTTTATAAACTAAGCATACACACGGTTGAAACTTGAGATAACATATTGGTTCATAGGTAAGCCTAAGTGTTTTAGTTAGTCATGTATTTGGATATTTACCTTACTTTAGCTAAATTTAAGGCTCATTCATTTGTATCACTTTTTCCCTCATGTTGGTTATTCTAAGTCTATATGGAAGAGGAATATCAAAAGCCATAAAACTTTAAAAGCTAAATAACACTAAAAGACATGGTTTAAAACACATCTCCTTCTTTATAATCAAAGATCAAACTCCATAGTTGGCCTCATGATAGATTCAAGTTCCATTGGGGTGTGATAGGCTAGTAGATTGGAAAAGGATTAAAACAAATATTTTAGTACTACCTACTTTCTCACACAAAGTACCCAATCTTCATAGTAGACTGATGACTCTGTAATAGGTCCTGAGGAACATGAAACATGTTGTGGGAAGGTAGGTTCATTTTAATTTTATTTTTCATACAACCAACATGAATCTATATTAATATCTCACTTATTTTCATATACAACTTTATGCTTATTAGGAGAGGGTATCTTTTGTATATTGATGGTCAGTAGCCACTTAGTGTCTTTTGTGTCCCTAGTGTGCTTCATGTTTCCTAAGGTCTTATCATAAACACATAAATTATTATTTGTACATTATCTCTTTCATTTAAAACAATCCTAATATTTCCCCTTGAAAAAAATTATTTTGTTCACTGATCACTCCCCCTAAGGATTCTATTTGTGAGTTGCATTGTAAGACCATGGATAGAACCAGGCCTTCCTCACAAATTACCACATTAAAAACATTTATTTTAAAATAATTTATAGTTGTTTCTACCTCATTTGTGTTCCCTTTTTGAGTTTCAATATAATACCATGGTCAGGACCATGCCTTCCTCATAAAATTTTCAATACCCAAGTCACAATGAAATTATATGTGTCAAATTTGAGATAAGTAGTGATTGATTATGAGTTACATGTCATTGACATGATTACCATCTTGATATAGTATGGTTTATACTTAATTCATTGATCTTTCACTTTCATGTAAGATTAAAACCATTTTTATTAAATTTTTCATACTTCCCAGCTTGAATTAGTGTGATCAATTTAAGTACATTTTTCCAATTTTGTTTCTCTTATATACTTCCCAACATGATTTAGTTTGATTGATTGACTTAATTGTTTTATTTTTACACCATTTGGTTTTCATGTGCCTTCCATTTTATTACATTGTTTTCATACTTGTGTGGCTTTACTTATTTTAATTTGGTACGAATCTTTTACATGGTTTAAAAACATTTTGTTGACTTTTTTACCATCTTTGGTTTATTATACTTAGTCATATTTTGTTATTACACATTTTCCATCAGGATATAGTGTGTAATACATTTATTTTTGATTACTTATACTTTTCCAAGTCATTTTTGCTTTTTTAGTTTTAACCATGCATGTGTATCACATAATGTTAGAAAAGAAAACAATCCACATATGTTTCCCATAGTATATATAACAAAAGCTAAACACATGTGCTAAAAAATATATATCCATGTATCAACATTCACAATAAAATATAACTCATGAGATCAAACATAAATATCAAAATCAATATATATCATGTGTTTTATATAATACAAGGTATAAAATACACAATATCTCTAGCTTTAAGCCTGGGCTCCATCATGCCTATCTTGTGGCCTAGCCATGCTACCCATAAATGCTTGGGAATATCCCCTCTAAATGGTACATTTTAATGAGGAAGTTTTATATCTTAAACTTGCTACCTATCCCTATAGATTGGCCACTTGGGCTTGTCACTATCTAAGTTAGATAGTAGTATCCATGTGCACTTCTCTCTCTTGAGCCAAAGCCTATCAAACATGTGCATTTCCCTCTCCTACCCCTATCAGTGGCTAAAACCCATTCTCTCATACCTATAACTACCTTGAATCATCCCTCACCTATCTAAACTAGCCTACTTGGGCTGGGGCACATGGTATCACAAGATCATCTAATGTGGTGGGGTCATATAGAGCCAACATATTATCCAAAATGTCATGGTGCACATCCATAACCAGAGATCCCCATCTGATATCCTATGATTTCGGTGTTATATCTTGGAATTTTACCCTTGTGAGAGAGTTATTTAGGCTCCCTCACTTCCATATACAAGCATGGGAACAAACTCAAGATGTGGGTATCATATGGTGAGGTTGAACCTCTAGACTTTTTTATGAGGCTAGTTCCTCAAGTGCTTCACTTCAAATCTTGATCTCACACTAAAATTTAATGTCTACTAAGGAAAAGGGGTAGGAGGATGAATAAAAAGAAAATCTAAGCTAAAAGAGTTGATTCATCAAAAGAAATGATCCACTAGGTCTGGGAAAAGAGCCAACTATTGATGAATACAAATAGGACATAGGTTATTCTAGTTTTGTTTCAAGGCCATAAGCATGGAGATTTTATGTAGAGGTTAGAGAGAAGACTTACAATTTTAAGGGTAAAAAAATATGTCTAAGGGAGACACCATGAACTGGTAACACTTCAAAGGATCTCGACACACAGACACTTCATGCAATCTTGAAGAAAACCAAGAGGACTAAAATCAAGGTGCTAGAAGAAATCACAGATGATGAATAAAAATCATACATTCTACAAAAATAAAACCAAATGTACACACTTATTTTTACTAAAAATAGAAAAGTCTTCCTTGTATTGTTTCAAAAGAATCTTTTACAAAGCGATTTGTGTAGAGTGATTCTATCACCAATCTGGGGATAATTTTCTTGGCACGAAGGCCTTTATTTATATAAAAAAGGGGGAAGAGAGAAGGGGAATAAATAAGAAGTCATTGATGATAGGAAATCTAACATTGTACTTTCTTATTTCCCCTTAATTTGCTACTCAAGATCACCAAATAATACTCTTGAGCCCCTCCTATATTTAAGACTTTCTTTATCACATCCAAAAAGTCATGTTGTAAGTAGCTAAAATATTTCTTCTTGGTGTGATGTATTTGAGCATAGAATGGTGATTACAGGCAATGAACCATGGTAGATAAGAGTATTCATAACTTCCATATACCAGCCACTCAAACTTTCCCATGTTTATTGAACATCTTTGTGCCACTTATCCTTTATTGATTGGCCCTTTATGCTTTAGATGTTCCACATGGTAACCTTCCATTCATTTCATCATGATTTTAGCATTGCTAAACTAAGCTTAAGTTGAGCCCTTGGAGAATCCCAATTTACTCTATGCAGAGTAATTTGGGTTCTTTGGCTTCTCCAACTTTAGACTTTCCTAGATCCTTCACTTATAAAGCCTTTTAAATAGAGTACTTAGAGAAACCCAATTTACTCTATGCAGAGTAATTTGGCTTCTTCAAGCCTACTTACTTTGGGCTTGTCCATATTCAAGTCTTTTCACTTTGTTGTTTCTCAAGCCTTAAGACTTTATGCTTTTCAAACCTGATTACTTTTAATGGCTAGTCGCTTATCCTGATTTTGACATCTATTGGTTTGTCATTTCTTTTAGACACTTGGTCTTGGGTTTATTTTTTGGCTTATTTATTTTAGGAAAATATCATAAAGGAATTTATTCAAATAATTTGTTCAAAGGAATTCCTTTAGAATTTATATCCACATATGTCTTCAAAATTACCCTTCAAGATTTTCATAATGGACTTTCCTGAAGGGTAAGAGACCCTTCAAGCTTTTTGCATGTCCCTTCAGACTCCCATGAATGATCTTCCTAAAGGGAAAGATACCCTTAAATAATTTTTGAATGGTCCCTCTAAAGGGTAACATACCCTTAAATAAAATTACAACTGTCCACTTGGAGAAGAAAAAGCCCTTTAAAAAAATTGACGTGTACCTTCAAAAAAGTTGACTGCTCCCTTTTGCCTTAAAAATCCCCTTCAGATTTTTTGAAAAAGACTCATCCCTTGAAGAAATTGAGAAGCGCCATTTTTCAAGACCAAATAAGGTTTGTCAAGCCCCTCTACTTATTTTGGGCTTCTAACTGCTCACAACTTATGAATTTAATCAAGTAGTGCCCCTTAGAGAACCCAAAATACACTATCTATGACTAATTTAGGTTTGTAAACCTAAATTGCTTCTACTTATAAAACATTTAGAATCTAAGAACTATTATAAGCCTAATTTGTATTATGCTTAAAAAAACCCAAAGTTGTCACTGCTAGAAAACCTGAAGTCCTCCCAAAGACTTACCATTTTCTTGCCTGAAAGCTCCCTTTTTCATACTTAGGCAAACTTTGATATGTGAGCCAAAAAATGGCTAATAGTATTATCTATAAAAATAAAACTATATAGATATTAAATCATGTATATATATAAAAAACTATCTATCTACTATAATCACATGCAACTAGTGTCCTATATTAAAACTTAAATAAAATATACAATATTTATCACCAATGATGGTTCCACCAACCATTGTCTCCCTATCTTCTCATTCATTGAGCATGGTCTCTCCATCAGCTTTATTTTTTAGGGAATCCTCTATAGGTCATCTCCACACTAATTCAAATCTAGGAGACTACTCATCTAACTCATGACCCTCTCCTAAGAGGTGTCTCTATAGACCAACTCTATCCTAGAGCAGCTATTGGATCATCCTATGTTGTAAGCCTCATATGTACATGATCTTGATGATGGTTCCTCTATCTATGATGTATCTAGAGTGGTTGATAATGCTAAAATTCCTACTATGGTTCCTATTGTGTACCTATATCTGCATCCATGTCATCCCCTCCTACTACTACCTACTATCATGCTCAACTAGTTCATGGTCTAGCACACCATGACCTAATCATAGGTATCTCCACTAGTACTTCTCCTCCTCTTCTCCCACTTGGCTCTCTAACATGTTGTGCCAAATAAGTAAACATTACTAGAGGGGTCACTAGCTATGGGAATTTTAACTACCCTAGCAAGTGTGCCACTAGATGTATCTATACCCATGAGGTGTAGTGGCCCATGATTTGCACTTGTATCAGCCCTATCACAACAATCAACCAACTAGGCCATATAATAGTAATGTTCATGTAGGTATGCCATATGATCTCCCCTCAAGTGATATTATGCAATACTAACATATGGGACATGACTCAAGCTACATGGTCTTGCCTTAATCTCATGCCCTGAGGTAACCTATCATTGACCACATGGGTTAACCCAACTAGTCAATACATAGGAAACCTATCATATATCCAAGTGCTCAGTAAAATAACAAGACCCAAGGTCTTCTTCCATTTAGACAACACCCCATACATATCATACATGACATAGACCCAGATGATAACCCCAAAATCATATAGTGCACCCTTATCCAAAATAGACTAACACAAGGATATCATGTATAATGGTACCTTATTGTCTGACTTATGACATAGCACTTGTG
This sequence comes from Torreya grandis, assembly GCA_037957365.1. Lineage (NCBI taxonomy): Eukaryota > Viridiplantae > Streptophyta > Pinopsida > Cupressales > Taxaceae > Torreya > Torreya grandis. The sequence goes on along the minus strand of JARHVA010000775.1, from coordinate 2,823,246 downwards.
TTATCACAAGTTTGATCATGGATTTTTTAATTTCTAAAATATCCATAATATATACATCAAATCAACTCACCCTCAATCAAAGGTATATCTTAGTTAAACATATCACCCACTGGGCTAGTGCTCACCTCTCCTTCAGATCATCCAATGTCCTAGTGATCACCGATATCCCTCCTATCGATAGTCCCAATAATACATGGACATCCTCTAGTGTGATACCCACATCTATGGTATCCCCATCCACCACCCATTCTAAAAGTCTTGATAAACTATTCCCATGATCCAAAGAACATGACAATGAGAATAACACTAAGTGGGATCCACCTCATCTCCATGATGCCTTTAAAACCTAGTGTGATTAGTCATCCTCTGTCCACATCAGTCAATCAATCAAGTAGATCTGATAGCCATGATGTGTTTATTAAGTGCCAATACCTCTAGATTATCTATAATATATCAAACAATAAAGGATATATCAGATCTCCATGTCATAAATAATCAAAATACATTCTTAAAATTTCATAAATTAGCCACTTAAATCAGTTGGTTTGCTTTAGTTGCTCAATTTTTAATAAAATCAGCCCTTTTAATACTAAATCAGCCCTATATTTTATTTGTGATACTAAATCAACCCCTTCCTTTTCCAACTAGATCAACCACATCAATACTACATGGTTATCTTCTTACTCTATGATATTATATTACCCCTATCATACATAGTCAACCTCTTTTAGCAATACTACATTAGCCCTATCAAATAAAATGTGTCAGCCTTTTTATACATCATCAACCTTTTTCCCCTTACAAACTAAGTTGACCTATTTCTACGTAGTCAACCCTTTTCTTTTGGCTCACCCTACAGACTAAGTTGACTAAGTTGACTTTATTCTTTCCCAATAGTGACTTTTTGACCATTTACCATAAATTCCTTAGGCATTGGTCTGAATTTTTCTTACCCAATACCCCATTTTACCCATAGTTTACCTAAAAATTTCTTAGGGTCCATTCAATTGCCTAGATTTTGCCTACCAGTCATTTTTTTATTTTTAGTTTAATTTTAAATATAAAATAATCAAAATTTTGAAATTTACAATTATTTACCTGTGTTGCACTTGCTACGGTCATTATGCATCCTCCATGTCTCAATTATCATATCCTCACTATGATGTCTCTCTAGTCTCCACTAGATTTCTTAGAGTTATGTTTTCTCATAATATTAAAAATAACAAATGAATTATTTTTCACCCTATTTATATTTACTATTCAAAACTATTTACTACCAGATTCTATCTTTTGATCATATCTTTATTTCTACTAGCTCTTTTTTCTGAACTATAAAATGTTCTAGAATCCTAACATCATAGGGTAATATTTTCACCTATTATGTGTGTGTGTGTGCGCGCGTGCGTGCGTGCATGCGTGTGCGTGTGTGTGTGTGTGTGTGCGTGTGCATGTGCGTGTGCGTGTGCGTGTGCGTGTGCATGTGCGTGTGCGTGCGCGTGCGCGTGCGCGTGTGCGTGCGTGTGTGCGTGTGTGCGTGTGTGCGTGTGTGCGTGTGTGCGTGTGTGCGTGTGTGTGTGTGTGTGTGTGTGTGTGTGTGTGTGTTGTAAAGAATTTGATTTTTTCTCTTTTCTTTTAACTTCTACAGGTTCACCTAATGTTCCCTACATTGGACACCTTCACATTTTTTTTGTATCTCCTTCTTTATCTACAACACTAAGGTAAGTTAAGGTATGTGTTTTTCAATTATGTCCTTTCATTTATCTTATTTTCTTCTTACTACAATTTATTCATATTCAATGTTGTGTGTTGCTATGTTCTTTTCCTAAAGTACCATCATGTGTTACACCAAAGTGACACATGATGATCTTCAAGTGGGACATACGTATACACATAATATTTTTAAACTTTATCAATTACTAATTCTTTATCTATTGTAGGAACTCATCGAGTCTCAATCTCTCTAAGTGCATGCCTCAAAGGGTGCATCGAGAAAGGGGTGGGAAAACCATTTGTGCTTTGCAAGATTGTTGTCCCTTTACTACCACTTTCTATCTACATAACCATCTCCTAAATCATTTGCCTAAGCTTTGTCTCCTATTTTTCACCCTCCTCTAGTAATTTTCTACTTTTTCTAGCCTATATCTAACCTAAAATCCTTGTTTATGGTTTATGATACAATTTCAACCCCATCACACCTATACTCTAATTGATAAAACTCATTTAGGGTCTAGGTCATCCCCTGGCTGACCTCGACCAAGACCTAATTTCATTTTTTTAGTAATGATACATAATCAATTGGGTTGACCCTATTAGCTAAAATTTCAAAAAGGACTAGGGTTAGATTCAAATTTATATACTCACACTCATTTCATCATTTAGGAAGAGAAGAGAAGAAGATATATATATATATATATATATATATATATATATATTGTGTATCTACTTATCCACCTTTCTACTTGAGGAACATAGCTTAGTGTTTCATATATTCTTTGGAGATATGGATATTGTCTTGTGTATAATTCTTTCAGATGAATTTATAGGTTATGCATCCTAGAAATGATTTATACTTGTCATCCTTACATACCACAACAACCTCTTGTGAAGCACCTTGGCCAAGGGAGAGATTGAGGCTTAGTGGGTTCATCTTCCAAGGTAAGTATTCCTAAAATTATTACTCCTTTGTAAGTGTAGATAGATTTACATTTTTACTTTTCTCCCATGTATTAGGATTTTGTATACATTAACATGAGTATATATCTTCTACACATGTTTATTACCCCCACTTTGTGTCATAAGCTTTGGTGAGCACTAGATTAGAATTTTACTTTACTTTTGTCATTTATATATTTGTTAACATGAAAACATAGGACTTAGTTAGGTTTATTTCATATTTTTAATTGATTGGAGGCTTTGTAACCCTCCCTAGTGATTTTATTGTGGTAAGAGATCCCTTGGCTAATTCTAGCGAATCCATCTTGGTCATGACCTTGAATATCTAATGTATCAACAATTGAAAGTGTAAGTAGGATTTATCTTTTCTAAGCTAGGATTGATTTATAAATCATTTACATTTCCATTTGCATAAATCATTGTAATGCATTAGAAAATCATCATGATCTTGGAGAAGCATCACATGCTTAGAAAAGCATCACTAGGTTTGAAAAGCATCACAATGATGGAAAAGTATCATGGGGATGGAAAATATTGTAGGCTTAGACAAACTATTTTCACTCAATATTTCACCCTAGATATTGTTTTTTAATCCTACTCTAGATTGAGTGAAACATTGGATTACCTCTAGGCCTATGGATTGTCTATAGCAGAGGTAAACTTTTAGGTTTAAGGGCAAGATCCCTAGATTAGACTTTGAAATATTATCACCTACACTACTTTCTTTCTTGGGGATGAAAAGGGAAGAAATAAATATAATGGAAACCTATGCTAGCGAGGTGATGCACCAAAAGGTTAGTCCACAAACACACTTGCATATGCACTAAGAATGAAGACTACCAAAACTAACCTTAACTCATTATGCTTCTAGCATAAGTATTTCTCATAGAGGTAGATTGATATGCACATATAAATGTTATTGAAAATAAGTAATGATACTAGACACTACTAGTACCTCTAAAAATTTAATAGACACTCAATAAACACATACACTTTATGAGACCTATTAGAAGAGATATCCATCACACAAAACATGCAAGGGTAGCACGGAAGCAAGGAGAACATATTCATCACTTAACATCCAAGTCAACCAATTAAAAACCTTATCCAAGAGATTATAGGGATAAAATAAACTTAATAATTCTTATTCAAAGGCAAAACAAGGTGCCAAACTAGTAGGAAGTTACCATACTAGGTGTGTCCTTTCTATAATTGCCAAAATGGCTTGTATTTATAGAGCATAGTAGAGGAGAGAGAAGAAGAGAAGTGGAAGGGTCACAATACAAATTTTCAAGCTATGAAAAATAATTAAAATTTGAGATAATGATTGGAAAATAGACCATTAAGTTTTATTGGACAAGTGTCCATCTGAAATGCATCATTCTCCCTCAAAGTGGCGTAGAACTCTTCACTATCCTTCTGTGAAACTACCCTTTAGTGATGAGTTTAAATGACTAATATAAAATGCCTTAGGAATAATTTAAAAATATTCACTATATTATTAAGGTTGGAAACAATATGTGATAGTCATCAGATACTCCCCTAATTGATAGCCTTCCTCATGACATTTGTATTCACTATCTACAGTCATTCATCACTAAACCTTTCAGTTTGTATTCACACTTGTCACCAAAGTGAATTATAGTTTCTCAATTAAATACATGTAATAGGTGTTATTAAACCTATTAAAATTTCCTTTGTATTATACTCCATGAATTAGACCTTAAAAAGATCCAAAAATAGACCTTTCATCTTCTCACTATGTAGTCACTTCTCATTTTCACTATCTATCCAAGACTGCCTATAGTGAACTATGTAGCAGAGGTATTTATATGTTTATCTATGGTGAGATATTATTATATGGAGTTATAATAATTTCCTATATACCTTTCTTAATGAATTTCATCCACTAATTCTCCTCTACACCCACAAAATGCATCAAAACTTATAGAAAACCCTAAAATAGGCCTATCTGTATAAGTGATAGTATGAACTAATTGGGTGGAAATTAGAATGGAAGAGTGGTAAACAAGACTAAATCAAATTTTAATCCATTTTACCATATTTTAATTCATTCCCATCCATTTATTCTCCATCAAGTTTGAGCAAGGGTTTTAGGTGGGTTTTGAGCTATTCTAGTTCTTAACAATGGTTCATAAAAACTAGATGCTAAATATCTAAAAAAATGACACTAAGAAAAAATTTATGACCCCATTTAAATATTCCTATATCCTAAATTCACCATGCAATTTTTCGTACAGATATGAGTACTTAAAGATGGCCTCTCGAGCTTTAAAATGCATTTTGGGTACCCTTGAGATGGTTTTAGGTCAAATTGACCACTCCATGTTATTCCTATATAAACTAAAGGTTATTGGAGAATATCTACCTTCCCCTAAATATTATAAAATATCTTTTAATAATATCATGGTCTTGATGATTAAGTTCGGTACCGTAAGTGCTTAGGTGTAGTTTTAGGCCTAGTAAGCATGACTGTATATAACTATATGTTTAAGATTTATAAAGGTTTTTGATGATGTAAGGATTTCCAAAAATTTATATATTCATTTAAACCTCACACATATTTTTATGATTTATTTAAGGTTCTTCCCTTCATCCATTCAATATTCCTATGTTAAGTCTATAGATTAGCTTATAATTAGATTGCCCCTTATATGAGATAGAACATAGGGCATATCCCATGTTTGTATAGATTAAATTAAAGAATATGTAGCTTTCATATGTCATGAAACTACTATTTATAAATTCCCAAATATTTATCATTCTCCAATAGTTCCCAACATCAAATTGTATCATGACTAGCTCCTAGGACTATGACTATTTGCAAAGCTTTGACAGGGTTTAAGAAACTTGACCTATGATTGTTTGTTTGTATGTCCTTAACACTGAGTATCTTATGAAACTATGATAATACCACTATTATAGTGATTTAATGTTATAATTTATTTTCCAAGCCTACAAAATTTCACCTTGCATGAGCCAAACTAGTCTATAATATGATTCTGACTATGTCACCTATAGGTGGCAATTAAGAAACACCAGTACGCTTCTATAGTTGTTGATGTTTGATTGAGGACCACATGTAAAGGTGAGGTCATCCATTTAAGAGTGATAATTTCATATCATAACTATACTTCATCAACTAAGCTTTCATCTTTCCTTGTTTAGGCTAGTCTACTATATGTGCTTGATTGTGTCACCCATAGGTGACAACTAAGAATAGTTCAACAAACTCTTATAGCTGATCATTTTATTTTATCTTTATATCTCCCTTTGAGGTCTATATATGATCATTCCACACATTTTTATCTCATCTCATGCCTACATACTGTGTTCTCCTCACTTACTACCAATGTATTATGTGCCACTACAAGCTGCAAATCTCTTTGAGCTCAAAAGCATTGTGTTTCATTGAAAACCTATAATGAAAACTTATCTAACTTGGGAGTCACTCAACCACCTTATTTCTTAACCAAACAACCTAATATCATGTTTATAAGCAATATATAGGCCTAGGCTACAAAAAATGAGTCATTAGTCTCACATATACCTCATTATCACTTACCAACAGAGGCCTCATTATACGATCAAAACCAATTTCAAAGAAACTAAGGTATCTCAGCTCATTTGCACTTTTCTCAACTTTGATTGGTTGTAAGATTTGATTTAACTCTATGATCAACACTAAGATCCATGAATGAATTTAGAACCTCCATTAAATTCTTTAGAATTTACACAATCTATTCCTTGGGTTTTGGATGTCTCCTCCATGTTCTGTACATGCTTATATATGATTGTAGTTGACTGTGTATTAAAGAGTTATGACCAGATTTTGTTTATGTCTTGATAAACCCACCTCAATCAAATTCTAAATATTTCAATGAGAACTTTCCATGGAAAAACTAACTTCCATGGTTTGGGAGGTGAAACACAGACACATTACCTTGATCTTGAAGCCATTTCACATAAGACAAAGCTTTGTAACTATGTAAACATGTTCTATAGACCACTGTGATAATCATTTCCATCAAACTAAGATGTTTTTTCCCACCTTTCATGAACACACATTCAAAATAGTTTGAAACACACCTAAGAAGGATGATCAAGCTCTAAAATACTATCTTCACTCCTTGGTTCACACATAATACTACAACAGATGAGGAAACCTAAGGGTGTTATAATGTGCAGTCAAATTTGAGTCACTATCATTTTTAGGGAAGGTTCATGAAGCATAATACACAAATATGGAATTTTTGTATGAAATTAAAACTGAGTCATGTCTATAAATCAATCTTAACTCAGAGAAGATAGATCATACTTACACTTCCGATTGGGGATACATTAGATAATCGAGAACCTGACCAATATGGGGATCTTTTAGACCCAATTAGGGGATCTCTTATCACAATAAACTATGTTAGGGAGGGTTCCAAATCCTCCAATCAAGCACAATCATGCAACAACCCTAACTAATCCCTATGTTTTTATATTCACTAAACTAATAATAAATAAAGCAAAGAAATCTAATCTAGTGCTCACCAAAGCTTGTAGCATAAATTGGGGGTAATAAATAACAAAAGTAAACATGCATAAGAGATGTATACTCACATCAATGTATACATAATCCTAATGCATGTAAGATAAGTACAAATGAATATCTATCCACTCTTACAAAAGATGAAAAAATTTAGGAATACTTACCTTTGAAAATGAACTTGTTGAACCACAATCTCTCCCTAGCTAAGGTGCTTCACAAGAGGTTATTGTGGCATGTAAGGATGACAAGGATAAATTAGATCTAGGATACACAACCTATCAATGTATCTAAAATACTTCTCCACAATATAGGATCTATATCTCCAAATAAAGTATGAACCCCTAAGATTGCTCCTTAAGTAGAATGGTAGATAAGCAGATGCATAATAGCTCTTGTCTATCTTATAAATAATGATGAAATGATCTTGTATATATAGGCAAATTTAACCCTAAACCATTTTTAAAAATTTGGCTAATAGGTTTAACCCATGATATACATTAGTAGATTCATTATGATATGCACTTGCTCGACTTGTGAGATCACTCCATCATCTACAATTCATTGATCTAGTGATCCTAGCTACAACTCTTTTATAGTATCAGAGCACCAATCCATGTTCACAATTGTCTGATTATTATGTTGTAAGTTTTTTTTTTATATATATAGTTTATTTTCATATTTGTGAGGCAATTTTTTATAGGGTTTACTAAAATTTTGGGGTTGGTTTTAAAATAAAAATCTTAAAAACATCAAGATTTGAAAAAAATTGTGGGGATCTTTTTCTGTAAAATCTAGGGAATTACTAATATGTTGGATCTTGTTTACATTAGTTATTTGAAGGGTTTTTTTAGATATTATTGATGGATTTAGATGAAAACCTTTTTTTCTTCATTTCTCTATTATTTAAAACCTATTTGGCTTGCTCATGGCTTAGTTTATCTATTATATGGTCTATTTGGTGGAGCATATAAGAGACATGACCTACCTTATCTGGAGCCCTTATAGCACATTAAGATCTCTACCTTCCTCTAATATGAGGTCCTTTAGCATCTACAGGAGGGTAGCATGAGAGGTCTAAATCATTTCTATTATCTTGATTTGGTCTTAAAGCAATAAGGATATTGGACTTTGCTATTGCTTGAGTAGTTCGTACATGGTTCTATTAGTTTTTAGGATCCAAATTTAGGACAAATAGATATGTGTTCTTTGGATGAAAAATTAAGATAAATTTGTCTAAAATTTGGAGGATTTCATCTAACTACCAATGACAAATCAACGGCCTGCTTGAGATATCCAACCTATCATCCTCCATCTATGATCTGATGTTCGATACCTAGTCTCTATTTATTATATTCTGGTGGATCCTGTAGTGAAATTGACTCATTATAGCCTTCATCTCAAGCTTACCAAAATGCCACTCAATCCTCCATTTTTTATTGAAATCTTTTTCAATGGAAATATACAAAGGTATAGGGTGTTTTTTTTTTGAGCATGGCAGAGAGTGGACGAGCATGACAATTTTATCCAAGCCTTCTCTAGTGCTTCTAATCTAGTTGGGGATACTTACTCTTAGAGTGTGATGTCTGGTTCTTTTATCTTAAGCTAAAGTTATTTTAGAACTTGTACCAATTTCCATGACAATTACATGATTAGATGCTAGGATTACATGCATCAAATATAATGGATTAGCACTTGTAGTTGAATGTATGCCATACAATGGCATCTAAATGCATACCTAATTTCCTCTGGATGGTAGTGCCTGAGTTTTCTCTCTTCCAATGCTAAGTCAAAACATATATTTTTTTCCCTAAACATTTATTAAATCTTGCATATTTAATTCCTTTTTAAAATAGCTCAATTAAAATCAAGGATAAATACATTTTCCTTCATTATAATGCACATGTGAGTACATAGTTGGGTTGGTTAAGACTTGACATTATTGTTGGGGAGATCATTGGTTCAAATCCTAGCTATCTAGTTGGTTGAATACATTTTTTGTTAATAGCGATTTTTTGATGAGTGGGAAGCTCTTTATTGTGGGTGGGGCATGATAATTTTTTATTTTTATTTTTTAAATAATACATTGTAAAGCATTATTACATTGGTAATTTACCTTGTATTTTCACCTGATAAAGACAAAGGGTGAGGCCTGAGTCAATTCGCACTCACAAACAAAACCATTGCATTCTTCATTTAGTTTCAATTACAACAAGTGATTAAAAGGCATATTTTACCTCACCCAAGGGTACTTTTTAAAGTTTTAAGTGCAAATTTTTAGTCAATAGGCCTATTTATGATAAATTATATTGTCAATATCTTGCAAACAATAACTTAAAATTGAGTATCATCTTTTGTAAAAGTGTTTATTTTTTATTTCCAATGCATTGGGCCAATTTGCCTTATAAAATTCACTACTTTATAGAGTGCCAAAATATCGAGGGGTTGATTAGACATCCATTCTAGGGAAATTTGCCTGGCTTATTTATATTTCACATGTACTAATTTGGTTAATTACATTGATTGTTCATTCTTATGGATGCATTGTTAATTGAGTCAGATGTCTATTTATTGAGACATGCATTATCACTTGTGCATTATTTACTCATAACTGTCTGGACATATTGTCAATTAAGTCTTATGTTTTCACATTGAGCATGATTGTAATTTCAAACACAAGGGGAGATATCTGATTACCTTGAGGGGTTTGTTGTGGGCCCTACATTATTTCTTATTCACATTCAGTTTTCTTAACTATTACATGTGCATTTTTAGTGACTACTTGCATATATTTCTCTTGTATTTCTAGATGCATTATAAATAGATCTTGATGTCCATTTGAGCATGCATTGTCACTTGTGCGCTGATTGCTCTCATTTAACTAGACTCATTTTTGGTGTATTACAAATTCCATCTCTAGAGCATGCATTATTAATCTAGATGAAGGGAGTTGTTTCATCTCCATTGATCCTTCGTAGGAAGGATCATTATGTTTCTTGGCATCCTTACATGAAACACTTAATCACATGCAAGAATTATATTCCATTTATATATGGATAGATTCTTGTACCCATTGATCCTGTTTAGTTTGATAAGTGGGTTAATACTTGTGACAATTTTTTTGCCACTTTGTTACTACATGTTTCCATGGATCTTCATTTCCATATGGAACATACAGAGTGTCCATGCACTATTTAGAGCATATTGCATTGTCTTTTCAGTGATCCTATAGATATTTATGTCACACCTCATCCTCCTCTATCTATCATCTCTTTAGAGATAGTTGTACTCTTACCTCCTACTTTCGTTTCTTATGATGATATATCTATGGTAGATAGTGTTTTTCCTTTTGTTGAGCCCCCACTATAGGACAAGATTTTTCTAGACCTCAATTGTCCTATTATAGATTTTACTTCCATTCTTATGTTGATTATTGGTCTTCTAGAGCCTTCACAGCCTTGCACTTCAAAGGAATCCACTATTTATAGTATGAGTACACCTATTGTGAGCATCGATGACTCATCACTTCATGTGGACTTTCTTTCTTTGGTTGGTGATTCATGCTCTACTCTTCACATGGACATTCTTTTAGTGAATTTTCCATGTCATTCTTCTAACTAGTTCACTTCAGTGGTATTACTTTTATATTATACACACATTCTTACCATACATATGCCACAAATATGATTTGGACCACATTTAGAGATCTTCATATTATTGCCTTCTTCTTCCATTATGGAATGGGTATAATTTTGGTACACACATTAGGGTCTTCCTTTGCCAAAGGGAAGAAACATTATTCGATATAGATAGAGCTTATAGAGTCTTTAGGCAGAGGATCTCATTGTCAACCTTCATCATCATGCAAGTTGTACTTGGATTAATGATTGCTTAAAAATCATCATTTGGGAGGTATTTTAGTCTCCTCTTCTTTATTTATCTATTTTAGGGGGAGTTTTTCCCACTAGGCTTTCTCTTCTTTATGTATGAGAGATTGCTATGTATTTGGGTACCTTATCAGGCCTTATTACTAGGACCTATTTTTTATATCATCTCCCACCTAAGTTGTGCTTATGGGGGTGTTGGTGTAGGACTTTTTTCCATTGGATTTTTTCTACACAATCATATTAGCTTGCTTAGGGATATAAATCTCATGTTGGTTACTTGGGAAGATTAGTACAACATTCACTGGAATGTGTGATATATTTCCCTCTCTTACCTACATATACACCTCTCTCCCTTTATATTCTTCATTCAGTGAGCTAGAGTTATGTTTCTCTTTTATGTATTGTGTATTATTTGAGCTACTCAGTTATGATTTGTGATAATTGTGAGAGCTATGAGAGCTATGAACTTCATCTCTTTGCATAAACAATTCATCTCCATTCTTGAATCTAATCTCTTTGGGAAATATTCTTGTTTAATGGTTTTAATTGCTTTCAATAATGTGATGTGTCTTTGTTTAACTCTCATGATCACTGTATCATGGCCATTTGTTGATAAAAATATCCTGGTAAATTATTTTATTATATTTATGGACAAAAATTCACTAGGTCATAGGCTAGGTTGGCCAAGAGCTGACCTAGATCATAAATGAATTTTACCCAAAATAGTATAGGGTCAACCCAATCAACCTAGTACATCATAATATCAAAATGGGCTTAAGGTTAGGAAAAGAGGGATGGAAAGTAGGAAAATATTGGTTTTTAGGAGCTAGTTGGATTGGTAATAAGTGGAAATAAGGGACACAAATCTTGTGAAGCTCCAATGGTCTGCCCACCCCATTCTCAATGCACCCTTTAAGGCATGCACTCAAAGAGATTAAGTCTCAATGGGTTCTTGTAAGATTGAAAGCATCAATATTTGATAAAATTTGAAAATATTATGTGTATACATATTCCCCACTTGAATTTCATCATGTGTCACTCAGGTGCAATAGGGGATGGTGCTTCAAGAAAGAACATAGTAACACATAATATTGAGGCTAAAAAATTACAATATTTTAAAGCAAAAATAATTAAAATTAAATAAATTAAATGTAAATAAATAAAAAATTAAATGGGATGCATACCTTGACTTACCTTTATCATTGTAAAGCTATCTATTATGTTTGTAGTTTTAAATGTGGAGAGCATAAAGACTGCTTTCGACAAACCTAATAATACAAAACTAAAGAGAAAAAATAAACAAACATATGAAAGATAAGATAAATGGTGATATGTGGATGGGATGTACTTATAAATTTGTAAGCTATGGTGATAAGTGTTATGTTATACCAAATGACCAAGTTGACACTTAGAGTAAATCAGGTAATCAAAAATCCAAGGCTACTAAAGACTGAAAAACTTAAACAAATAAACCTTAAGTAAGAAAGGAAAACTCACCAAGTCAAACCAAGGATACATGAAAAAGAGGATGGTAATCAAAACTTCAATGTAAAATCAGTAACAAACCTTACTTAAACAAAGATGGGAAAGCAAAAAATGGTAAAACAACATTGATGAGTGAGAAGTAACAATCCTTACTAAATCATCAATGGAAAAAGGTGCATAAAAATGGAAAATAACATAGATGAGTGAGAAGTAACATGCCAACTTCATGCAACAATGGAAAAAGTAAATGAAAGTATAAATGGAATCAGATGTCTATAAAAAGGGGTATTACAACAATGACAAATGGTAAAAGAAATCAAATTTTGTCTAGAAAGGTAAATTTATGGTGTAAAGAAAGTAATCCATAGTTTCTCAAACATGTTTTAATCTAAGTATAGATAAAATTGAAACAAAGTATGCTAACATGTTTTTAAGATGTGAAGAATAAGGAAGTGTAGAAAAGGGAAAATAGATTTAGAATCACAAGTTACCTATCAAGAGGGGAAATAAAATGGGTGGAGGGGAGAATGAAGGAAAAACCAAGGTAGAGTAACTCTTTATCGAATTCAAGACACTCAAATTAGGTTTGTCAAAATATGAAGACTATCAAACTTAAATAATCTGAAGAACTTATCTTAGCCATACAAGTCTTAGGTCAACAAATCAAGTATGTATATCATCCTATGAAGGTTATATGCATGAAAAGTAAAATGGACCAACCATCTCACAACATGTTCCCCATTCCTTAGGACCCCTTACAAAGCCATCGATCTACTACAAAGATTACGTACTTGCATGAGAAAGTAGGTAGAACCATAGAGTTTATTGAATTCTCCTATTCCAATCTACTAGCCTACAATACCCTAATGGACCTCGACTCTAGTGTGAGGCCAACTATAGAGTTTGAGTTTTGTTTGGAGATAGAAAATATGATTACAATCATGTCTTTTATTGTGATTTTGAATTATAATATTTGTATGTTTCCTTTTGCATATCATTGTATTTTGTTTCAAATGATTTGGCTTTTAACTTTCTTGATGGCTTTTTCTAATCCTCCTCCATACAGATTTAGAAAACCAAACATGGGTGCTAAAGATGACTTTCATTTGAATATTTGGGACTTGGTTACTAAGAGAGAGAAATTCAAAGAGCATGGTGTGTAAGAGTCTCATAAATATAGGTAAAATAAAAGTGTTATCTTGGCTTCAACCTTGTTTTATCCAATATGGAGTGAAAGGAAATGAAATTAAGAGGAATGACACATGGAACAATTTAAATTACTTCAAATCACAAAAAATGTGATAGAGGGTGAAAAAGAGGATACAATGATATAAAAGTGTTATTCCTTATCATAATAATGATGGAAATGGAGGAAAACATGCTAAGATAGATTATTATGCAAATTCCATCTATCAAAAGAAGCAAAAGCTTAAGTTGAGAACAAGGATCAAAAACACATTATAGAAAAGGAAATGACAAGATGGTAATCTTATGAGGAAGGATAGGTCCTATCCATGGTATTACACTAAAAATCATAAAATAAAAACCCATTGGGGTACAAAAATCATATGAAAAATAAATAAGGTAAGAAAAAGATGGTATTTGTAAGCAAGGCTAGGTCCTATCCATGGTTTTACACTAAAACTCACAAATTAGAAACCCAAGGGGTGTCAAAAAGTGGGTAAAATGAGAAAAAAAAGTATGAAAAATAAAAAAACTATAGTACATCATGAGGAAGATAGGGTCTTATTCATGGTTTTACAATGTAACTCATGAGAAATAGGAAAACCAAAAGACCAAAAAGGAAGGACTAAGGTTTGTAAAAAGAAAGAAAGAATTGTTGCAAAGGGTGAGACCCATGTAAGTAACATGAAAAAAATGTTAGATAGATAACATACATAAATCATGAAAATATGGAAATTATTCTACATAATAGCTATATCAATGATGAGCATGTGAGAGATAAGCTTGTGTCTCAGTAGGTTTCTTGAAGTTGAATTAGTTTGGTAGCATGTAATGGAGAATAAGAGTGGGCATCACAAGTGCCTTAAAGGGTAATTGGATGTAGGTATGGGCATCACAAGATGCCCAAAATTCTGAAATGACATGTGGGTGGGCATCATAAGATTCCCTAAAGTCTAGATTAATATGTGAATGGGCAACGCAAGATGCCCCACAAGCTAAAAAGAGGAAGAAAATATAAGAATCAAAGAGAATCCTATATAGTTTCTAAATGGATTCAAGTTGTACAATAATATTCTAATAGGGGAATCCATGATGATTTTAGGAAATTAACATAATGCTAAGGAAGAGAAATAGAGAACTAAGTTAGATAGACAAGGAAAGTAGTAAGATCATAGAGTTGACTAGGTCGACCTAGTATAGAAAATAAGGTCTAAAAACTCAAAAAATAGGGATACAGAGTTGATATAGTTATATAACCTAGATAAAAAATAGGCATAAAAATATATAGAGTCAATAGGGTCAACCTAGTACTCTATATTGAGAAACAAAAAAAATATTATGTCAACATGGTCGACTCAATATTTTAAATAGGGGTAATAGATAGTCTATAAGAGACTATGTTGAACAGAATGATTGTGTACTAAAAAAAATTAAGTACTTTTTAAAGCAATAAGTGAAGAGAAACACCCAATAAATTGGATCAATGAGGATGATCCAATTAATGCACACAACACAAAACCTTATACCAACACTAGCCAATGCAAGTTTTTACAATACAACATACAATTGAGAAATGATCAAGCAATAAACTTGGAAAGTAAATGATAAATAAGTGGTCATCCTAAATGTTATTACATTATTAGATTTTGATTTTAAGTGTGATAGGAATTTGGATATCAGTAAGGAATTAAAAAGTAATCTATGTATGGTTTTAGGATGTTTAGGTTGAAAGGGATCTATGTTGGCAATGGTACTGGCTTCGTATTTGAGCTTACCCCCTCACATCACACACCACAGGGATACGCATTTTGCGTGCTTTTCCAATATATACCATTAACCATGTGTTTATACTTGGCCAAAAAACCAAGTCAGCTTCTCACTTGGTGATGAAGTATAAGTAGGTAGGCCTTAGGTAGATGATTGTTTAAATGCATTTTAAGATTATGTGATATGGTAGTGTGTGCATAAAAGATAAAAATAGTGTAACTAAATGGTATATTGAAAAACTACCTAATTAGACTATGTGATCTATTATAAGCATGCAAGCAATAAAAAGTGAACGTGTGAGCTAATTACTAACATATAAGTGTTAATTCTAACTTTGAAACATAGTACAATGTCATTTTAGATGAAAGTGTATGTATAGATTACATAATAGAGTCAACAGTGTCACTATTGTAATGATGGAGTAATGGTCTATAAAAGAACTATGTTGATAGTGTTGACCCAGTCTTCTAGATAGAAGATAGAATACATAACTAGGTCAACAGAGTGGACCTAGTTTGCTATATAGGGGAGGTTTTAAAGACTGAAAACTATTAAAAACAAAACAATAATGAATAACATAAATGAAAGAGAAAGAGAGAAAGGAACTTTGGTGGGTTGGAATATGCAGAGGAAAGTGAGATTACTATTTAAGTGCCTTGATTTTTACTTGTAAATTTTGCCAACTATGTCAACTGTGTCAACCTAGTTCTACAGTTCCCTGTTTGCTAAAAACTATAAATAATACTATGCCAATAGTGTCAACCTAATATGTTTTTCATAAGTCTAAAAGTATATTGTGTCTATAGGGTCAACCTAGTAGTTTGTCTAGAAGTCTGAAAGTGTACTATGTTGACTGTGTCGATCTAGTAGCCTGTCTAGAAGTGAAAACCTATACTATGTTGATAGATTTGAACTAGTAGCATGTATCTGATGAAAAACCTACATAAACATAATAGATTCATATTAATTTCACTGCATGTCAAAACTAGACATAAAATTTAGAAACTATATTGGAGTTATCAACCCAGTATTGCAAATATAGAAAATAAATAAATAAAAATGATAATATAATAAAAAATGTGGGATAAAACCTATAAAGGTTAGATTCACATTAGGATCACCAAAATGTATCAAATTAGAAATGCATCATATCTATAAATCAATCGTAACTTAGAGAAGATATATTATACTTACACTTTTGATTAGAGATACATTAGATAATCAAGAACATGACCAATATGGGGATTTGCTAGACCCAATTAGGGAATCTCTTATCACAATAAACCATGTTAAGGAGGGTTCCAAATCCTCCAATCAAGAACAATCATGTAATAACCCTAACTAAGCCCTATGTTTTATATTCACTAAACTAATAAGAAGTAAAGAAATGAAATATAATCTAGTGCTCACCAAAGCTTGTGGCACAAAGTGGGGGTAATAAAAAACAAAATTAAACATTAATAAGAGGCATATATTGACATCAATGTATTAAAAATCCTAATTCATGGAATATAAGTACAAATGCATATTTATCTACTCTTACAAAGGAGGAATAAAGTTAGGAATACTTACCTTTGAAGATGAACCCATCGAGCCTCAATCTCTCCCTTAGCCAAAGTGCTTTGTAATAGGTTGTTGTGGTATGTAAGGATGAAAAGGATAAATCATATATAGGATACACAACCTATCAATGCATCCAAAATACTTCTCCATAATACAAGATCCATATCTCCAAAGAAAGTATGAAACCCTAATCTTGCTCCTCAAGTAGAATGGTGGATAAGCATATGTGTAATAACTCTTGTCTATATTATAAATAATGATTAAATGATCTTGTTTATATAGGTGTATTTAACCCTAAGACCTTCTAAAAATTTTGGTTGATAGGGTCAACCCAATTGACCTAGTACAGTTATGGAAAAAAATTCACAAGGTCATGGGCTAGGTCAGCCAAGATCTGACCTAGATCCTAAATGAATTTTACCCAAAATAGTATAGGGTTGACCTAGTAGACCTAGTAAAATATACTATCAAAAAGGGCTTAAGGTGAGGAAAATTAGGATGAAAAGTGGGGAAAAACTAGAGGAGAATGCAAAAAGAGGAGTAATAGCTTAGGAAATGATTTTTAGGAGCTAGTTGGATTGCTAATAAGTGGAAATAAGGCATACACTAAGAGAGATTGAGTCTCAATAGGTTCTTGTAAGATAGAAAGCATCACTATTTGATAAAATTTGAAAATATTATGTGTATACAAAATCTATGACCATGAAGTTAGAATACATTAGGAGTACTAACATTTACCAAAAGCATTTAGACCAACTCCTCTCCCTCTGTCTGTACTAACCAAAAATCAGTGACATGTTTGATCTTATCTAAGGAATCAATATGGAAGATGAACTAATTTTATCCAAGTTTAGAACTACTAAATCTTTTCAAATTTAGAAAATACTTATGTGGGATTTTAGAAATCCTTATGAATCCTCTCCATGTTGCTAGTGGTTGTCCTTATCTGTACAACTTTAGAAATTGCTTTAAAATGTTTGATCTTCTATTTTCCATCTTGAACTTGAAATTGTCAATAAAAAAATTCCATATATGACATGAACATGACATATGGAACATTCACCTACACTTTGACACATTTTTACTTATAAAAAAATGTACAAGCTCATTAGAAAGTCCAAAAAGTGACATAAAATGACATTAGGATAAATGACACATATGACAAATGTAAAACATGTTATTTGACCTTAGTTATGACCATGGTGGACATATCAAGACCCTATAATAAGTTTTAACTTGTAGGGGGGTTGACTTATTTGACCAGGGGGTCAAATTAGCCAACACAAACATCATAGGCTTATACAAGCATCACAAGCTTAGAAAACCATCACAAGCTTATAAATGCATCTTATTAATGTAAATACATGACACGTTTATAAAATCATTAGAATTGCTTCAAAAGTAATCATGAACTTAGAAAATCATTGTAATGATGGAAAAATATCATTGGTTTTTAAAAGCTTTATAAGGATGGAAAAGCTTCATGACTTAGAAAAGCATCTTTATCTTATGAATGTTGATAGATGTACTAAATTTTAGAAATGATCACAAACATAGTTTATATTGGATCAATATATTAACTTGTAGGCTATAAAATACAATGTTTAAATATTTTTGAGTTGGATCAATAAATTTTTTGGTTCACATTTGCTATTGCTTGATTATTCAGATCCTTTTATACTCACCCAATCTCTGAACAATCTGAAGTTGAATCTCACTAGGATGAAAAATAGATTTTTTAGAGTATATGTATTAGTACAATTAAATTTTTTTGGTAATAAAAATTTTATTTACATTTCCAAATTTATCTCTAATTTTTTGACCAGTGCAATCTTAGGGCCCATAAAATGTGTGGAAATCCAAACATTGTTTAAAATCTTGGACCATCAATTTTTTGGTCTTACAAGAAAAAAGACCCATTAGAATTAGAAATTGTTTGAATAGTTGAGTAGGAAATAGTATCATGTATGGATTTTCTTGGTGAACTAATATATGGCCTAATTTTATCCACATAGTCAATTCCAAGTTGATAAATATATAGCATTCACCTAACTATGATTATTTGTCATTACAATTTTCCATATTACAAATATGTTTCTAATAAGTTATTATCATATACTTGCCTTGTATTAAGAGTGTGATGACCATTGTTATTCCATTAAATATAATATCTTACATAAATTACTTTAAGATTTTTTTTTGTGTTACCCACATACTATCAACCACATATGGGTTTGAACAAATTTTCTCTAGGTATTCATTGTCATAATATATTTGAGGGAAATCTTTATAAAACTATGAGTTTTGAGAGATCATAAATTATCATAAAATTTATTTGGAACTATAAACCAACAAGTAGTTGTGCATGTCAATATGTCACTAAATTTTTAATCTTTTAAATTTCATTTGATATCTAATGTGGTTAGAAGCTTAAGAGCCATATTATTTCACTCAAAAATAAAATTTCTCATTGTCTCCCTATTTAGCTCTTCACGATTTTTACTTCATATAATGTGTGATCAGTTGAAGGTGTATACAACTCTATGTAGGAAAGCTTTAACTATTTAATCACATGGACTTATGTTGATGCATTAAAACATAACATTATTTAAATTTTAGGATTATCCTAACTTGGTGAATTTGTGTTAAGTGAATCCTTTTGACTTTATTTTGATTCTTTTATCTTGGTAGTGGAATAGCATCAAATTATATTTTTGTCATGCTTCCTCATGGAAGTTTAGCTACATGCCATTACATTATAGCTCCTTGAACTTCCACCTTGTGTCACACTAAATTCCATGCTAGGATGGTTTATTAAGTAATGTAAGGGATTAAATTTTCTCTAATTAGGAAGCAAGATTTGAGGTGAAAATTCTTGTTTATATATGTTGGGACTTCATCTTTTTTTACTAAATGTTATAGGTGGTTTTTAGATTTGGTTATTGATTTTAATCTCAAATTATTTTTTAATGGTTATACATTGAATTTTTTTTGCCTTTAAATTAAATACATTGAAACCTTGTAAAGATCATAGCTTTCTTTCCTTAAAAATATTTTGATGATAATATCAAGTAAACATAAAATGTTTAGAGATAGATTCATGTTGATTATTTCTTTCCCTTTCAGTTTTGTTAATGATTATATGTATAAATCTAGGTAATCAAAACTAATTGTTTATAAAAAATTATATAAGGTTGATGTGAAATTTATATTTGTGTTGGCATGTTGAGTTTATTTAGATGAGGATAATCCAAATGTTATTTTTGTGACTAGTTTCCAATATTAATATAGTTTAAATAAACCTAATATATGCTCATGATTTTGTGATGCATGTTAACTACTCATAATCAAATTTTTTCCTAAGATAAATTTAAGCATAAATTGTTATAGGGAATGCAAAAATAAACCCTCAAATTATCAAGGGAATTTGGATAGAAAGGTATATTTGACCAATTGATAGAAGATCATTAAATCAATGAATTCTAAAAGTAGGAATGATTGAGATCTTAATAACTAATCAAATAATATATAATATCAATGGATACAATCAAAAGTGCAATATGCATTTTTTTCAACACATTAAGTTTTAGTTTGATTTTCAATTAAAAAATGTGAGTATGGATCACTTATATGTTTTGGTTAATTTTTCTAATTTTTGAAGTAGGGTATCAAGATTCTCAACCACAATTATAATCTAATTTTCAAAACATCATTGTAATACTTACATTAATATTTTGTGGTAATTTGAATTAAGATGAATTACTTAATATGATTAAGATAAAAACTAGAAATCAATTAAAATTACTGCATATGGTATTTAAGAATGAATTTAAATGTAATAGCATGAAATATATTGTAATAATTTGATAAGTGGCATATGCTAAATATAATCTGTATAAAAAAATAGGTACTTATATTTTATAGTTGACTATCTTATATGACTATGCTCTGACAATGGAAAATAGATTGAAGTAGGCATGTGATATGTCTAATTTGGGAATTGTGTTTCTATCTCCACAGGGTTAGTTTTGTCAGATATGGGTGAGTATCAACTATTGAAACTTACTTGTAGTGGTTAGTAATGATCTGTGTCAAAAAATAGGTTTATGACCATGCATTCAACTTGAATATGTCTGAAAGCTATATATGTATGATGTCAAATCTTGATGATGCACATAACCCCATAAATCAACCTTCTCTACCTGAAAACCCTAGGTGTGCTTGTGAGGGATAGAGCGTACAAAAACCAAGATAGTGTAATGGGTTGAGCTAACCCCAATCACCCCCATTGATGATTGACTATTACCTATGTATCTAATGCTCCAATGAAGGAGATAAATATATACATATTTATCCCACCTATTATGATTGTGTAATTGTGCTTCTTTACTTTATGAATACAAATAATGATTTGACTTTAATACTTGGCAATGTTTTCTTTAGTTTGGATTTGTTATGTCTTAGATTGTGATTTCTCAAAGTGTTTGGTTTTGAATTTGGGAGGAACACATAAATTTTTAAGAATGTATAATAGTATATATATGTGTACTAGATAAGTTCAAAGTGCCCTATCAAGTGAGGCCTTGATTTTTAGATATATGAATCTAATTGAGTAGTTTATCTGCCACATTATCTAAAATATATGGGCCAACCCATAAAAATGTTTTAGAAGTGAAAAATGATAATTTCTTAGAGAGGTTTGGTATCGTTAGGTTTAGGTCAATATAAATTGGTGATATTAACCTAGTTTGATGGAAATGACTTGTGTACATGAGGACTAAATTAAACATTTGGGCATGTCTATGTGAAATAAAATGCAAATTTGAATCATACAATAGGTTTGTATAGGTGTGTAACAATAAAATAGAAGGATCAAACCCATATAAAACACTAAGATAGGGTGAGATGGGGAGTTAGGACAATATTTATACACACAAGTCATGTATAATAAATGTATGCCAAGCTTGTTATTCTCAAGTATTTAAAACTATATTTTAGTATCTACAAATTCACCCCTTTTATTTTAGTATTTGAATTTCTATATTAAAATGAAAAGGTATAATTGAGTGTGTACAACACACTTTATTTTTGGTATGAATCTCTAATGTTTTAAGTCACTCCAAAGAAAAAATAGTAACAAACATATGATAATTAATGTCTATAAATTAAAATTTGAAATATGAACTTGTAATTTAAAAATTAAAGAGCAAGGATTACACTTGTGTATTGGTGAAAACCATGTTGCCCTTGAAAGTTGTTGGAAATGATGCTTCTTTGTTGAATCATTAGAGAAAGGTTTTTTTTATGTTAAATCACTTGGAAAGTGGTTCTTATTATTGAAACATCAAAAAAATAAGGGTTATCAAACCCCAATATTGTGTAAATGTGTTATCCCTTGGGTAGGGTATATGTATGTCCCAACCCTCATAAATGTGGGGGGAAGTATATGATGTACTAACTCAAATAAATATTAAGGTATTATAAATAAGGGGAACCACATGATGGATGTTTTATAAGTAATTCCATGTCTATTGAGAATTTTTGAACCTCAACATGCATTACCTATAAAAATATGAATCAACCACTGCAAATGGATTTATAGATTCAATGTTGCCTACTAATCAGTGCGGATTGAAAATGATTTTCAAATAAAAAAATTTAGTAGTGTTTACTATAAAATATATAAATTTACATGAATCAATATCATGTCCCTTTGGAATTGTGCCAACTATAAATTGTCATAGTATGTATGTGCATAAACCAGTATCATGTCTCATGAATCTAAAAGTGTGTATATATGCATGAACCAACATCATGCCCCTTAAATATATACTAATTGATATATAATGTTAAACATTTATATGTTGAAACAAAGAACCTATATCTCAAATGTATGTATATGTGTAAAGATGTAATTCTTGTTCTTGTAAAATGTGTACATACACACCCAAGTGTGTATTAATCTAAATTCAAGTCTCTATAAAATAATTGCATATTCATGGAATATTCCCACTTAATATAAATTGACATGATAATATATGTCAGGTAACTAAACTCATTTGATATATAAATCACTCTGAGTCTCTAAAATTTGTACTCTAATTCCCAAAATTAATTTTTTAATTCATGGATACTTGTGTCTCTATGACAAGCCTATTGTAATGCTCCCATTTTGAGATGAGAGATGTGTCTTATAATTTACTCATCTCAAAATAATATTAACTATATCATGTCATATATAAATATAACATCATGTATAATCATGTGAACCTATGGAGAGTATGTCATCATAGTAACGTATATGTTAATCAAGACATATTTATAACATATGTAATGTGAGGCATACAAATATCATGTCTAGATAGATGTATCGATGAATCATGCAGTAGTAACCATTATTGAAAATATAACTAAATAAGACTATGTAGTAAATGTGTATGTTATAGATCATGAAATTACTCAATCTTAGAAATCTCAACAACCACAACAAGATTAACAAGCCCAAGAATTAGTGTCACACATTAGGCCAAAGGACACATACAAGGGACATGAAGATGTCATGAAAAATAAGCCCAAAGACCACATAAAATGGACATAAAAATTCCAAAAAAAATGGACATGAATATGTGTAAAAAAGGCCAAGGGGGCACACATAAAATAATAACATAAACTATCCTATCATTCAAGATAGTTATAACATCAATGAAGCATAGGAAAAGTAAAGACTAATCTACACCATCCGTATATATCATGTCACATCATAGAAAATAATATATCCATGTATCACTATGCAAGATATGAGTAACTAAAAAAACATGTGTAAGAAATATATGTAGCTCAACATGGTAAAGAGGTCATAAAAATATATAACTTATGATAGTGATACTTATGGATTAATATGCCTCAAATATTGGCATGTACACTAGGTAGAGGAAAGTCCAACATCTATATGTCCATGTGTAACCTATATGTCCTGCATCACACTTATATAATTTAATTTTTTCACTAAAATTCATGAGTATGAAAATAATATGTCATATACTAGTCATATGATAAATAAAATATGTAAATAATGTATTCTAGCTACTCATATCATGCCCAAGTCTTGATTTTTTATTTTTAGAATATCTTGAATGTTTCTATATTTTTATTTTTTTTCTATTTGTGATAAATCAATATAATCAAATGAGACTAAGTAGAAATTATTCAAAAATAGAAGAATTTGATAGTTCCAAAGAATCCACAACATGTGTTAAGACATAATGGGCATTATGTGTTATAATATGGTAATGTGGAGGAATTGAAAGTAAGTGGCATGCCCCCACTATATAGGCATATCAAAACAATGTAGCTCAATATCATATGTGTATATTTTAGGATGTTCATGCCCCTAATGGAAAAATCAACGTGTACTCATGTATAATATGTAGATATAAGTGTATGTGATCATATAAGCTCAATGGAAGCCCTAACATGTATAAATAGCTAATATGCAAGAATGAGAAAGTAATATTAGGACACCACTCACTCTAAATCTATGTAAAAATAACATAATGTAATTACAAAGATAATTAAATAAATAAATCCTCAACATGAATGAGAAAAAACACATTATTTACGTGGTAAAACCTTAGCAAGCTAAGGAAACATCCATGGTACAAGATATCTATCTTTATTAATTCCAATATGAACATATTACATGTGAACTTGCTATGTAGATTACATGTAGATTCCACAAACATAAATATCTTCACATAATACCTTCATTTTGTATTTTTATCTTCCAAATTCACCCAATAGGCCTTTTAGCCAAATTGCCTCTTGACAAGCATGATAGGAAGCAACATATTATGCCTCAGTATTTGATGCAGTAGTAGTCTTTTGAAGCTTCAAAATCCAACTAATAGGTCTACCTACAAATGTAAAAATGTAACTAGATGTTGATATCATTTTGTCTAGATATACTACAAAATTAGAATCAACATATTCATAAATATAATTACCATTTCTATTATAAGTGATGTAATAGTCACTTGTGCCTCACAAGTAGTGAAACATCCACTTCACTACTACCCAATGTTCTTTACCTAGATTTTCCATATATCTACTAACAACTTTGACTACATGTGAAATGTTCAGACTTGTACATACCATAACATACATTAAACTTCCTACTAAACTAGCATATGGTACATGAGACATACACTACTTTTCTTTGTCACTACTAGGAAATAAATTTGAATAAAGATTGAAACAAGAAGCAAAAGGGATACTAACTAGTTTCACATACTTCATACTAAATATGGTTAGTATCTTTTCCTAATACCTTTATTACGATAACGAAATCTTACCATTTTTATTATCTCTATGTATCTCCATGCCTAAGATTTGTTTTACTACTCCTAGATCCTTCATATCAAATTTCCTAGATATATGAGCCTTTCAACTATTGATTTATACCATGATTTTACTTGATATAGGCATACCATCAACATATAATGCCAATATAATGAATAATCCATTGTCCAAAAACTTGAAGTAAACACAATGATCATACTCACTCTTAAAAAAAATTGGGCTTCCCATGAAGGAATAGAACTTGTACCATTGACTGGATGATTGTTTCAGACCATACAATAATTTCCTGAGATTAAAAATAAATCCTTTTTTTCTATCTTGTATAAAACCCTCAGGTTGTTCCATATATATATCCTCTTCTAAATATCTATACAAGAAGGTTTTTTTAACTTCTAACTGCTCTAACTCCAAATCAAGTAAAACCACTAATGCTAAAACAACTTGAATTGAAACAAGTTTAACAACTGGTGAAAAGATTTCATGGTAATCAACACCTTCTTTCTGTCCAAATCCTTTTGCCACCAATCTAGCCATGTAACTTTCAAACTTTTCATCAACACCTATCTTTTATTTGTAAACCCATTTATAGCCAACAAGTTTTCTTATTTAAGGAATTTCTACTAGGTCCCATGACGTGTTATTAGCCAAGACATCCATTTCTTCATGCATTATCCTTTTCAATATGGCAATATCCATATCTTCCAATGCTTCCTAATAATAACTAGGTTCCCTATCATTATAAATAAAAGTGATTGAAATATTGGGACTATACTTACTAGGAGGATGCTTGACCCATGTAGATCCCCATGCTGACTATGGAGGTGTTTCCTTATGTTTTGACCTCTACTCTAGCTATTGAGGTGTTTCCTTAAGTTGTTGTAAATCTTCAACATCTTCACCATCAAACAATAGTTAAATTTCCTCATTTTTAGAATCTGAATATAGCTTCATTTCAACCTTGACATGTTGGTATTCTAGTTCCTTTTTTTCTTTCATTTATGCATCTAATTTTATAAAAGATGATTCATCAAAGTATACATCTTTGATAATGATGATTTTATAGGTAGCAGGATCCCACACTTTGTATCTAGTAACACCATCTCCTTTACCATACCCAATAATGATGAATTCTTGGATCTCGGGTCTAACTTTGAATGATAATTCTTATTAGTAAGAGCACAAACATTACAACCAAAAACTTTCAAATCTAAATAATCACATGGATAACCTATCCATACCTCTTCAATAATCTTATAGTCTATTTTAACTGATGGTGAGAAAGTTACTAGATAGCATGCTCTTTAAACTAATTATTCTCATAAATGCTTGTCCAAATTTGCATTGCTAATCATGCTCTTTTCTCTCTCTAGAAGAGTCATATTCATGCATTTAACAACCCCATTTTTTTGGGTGTATAGCTGGTGGTATTAAGACTTTCAATCCCAGCTTCCTTGGAATAGTTATAAAACTCAAAGGATGTGAACTCACTTCTATTAACCATTATTAAACAATTGATTGACCTACTAATTTTCTTCTCAACCAAAGTTCTATTTTTTTAAATACACTAAAAAAATCAAACTTTATTTTCAAACAGTAAACCCATACTTTTCTAGAGTAATTTATTTCACTATTTTCTCATTTATTTTATTTTAGAAAGCAAGAAGAAAATTTAAATAAGGGCATGATAGAATAAACTAATTTTGTTGTGTGTGCATGAATCAGTCAATTCTAGATACTCTTCTTTGTCTGGGGAGGATGACTTGTAGATAAGAAAGACACTAGAAAATGGTAGATTAGTGAGATAGTTAGGTG
This sequence comes from Torreya grandis, assembly GCA_037957365.1. NCBI lineage: Eukaryota > Viridiplantae > Streptophyta > Pinopsida > Cupressales > Taxaceae > Torreya > Torreya grandis. Next base: position 2,795,961 of record JARHVA010000775.1, on the reverse strand, counting down.
GACTGCCTAGTGTGAGCTAGATCTAAGAAGCACTAAGCTTCCTTGAAAGATGTCAATCCACTCTTTAAGACAATTAAGTTCTAATAATATAAAATATGTGCTTGCATAAAATAATATAAAGTAATAAAACTTTAATTTAACAAATGATTTTGAATAGGAATGAAGTGATTTCACTAAAATAGTAATAACTTGATAAAGACAAATTCTAAAGTGTTCAAACTTGGTTCATAAAATAAAACACACCATGACTATCAGTGGTCACCTTGTAATTGATGTCGATTAAGGAAACTATCACCAGTTGAGGAATGACCATTATCGATCAACAATGACCAATGATAGATTTTTAAGTCCTAGTTTGGTCAAAAAGGATGTTGGGGTTAGTTGTAAGAAGGGTCTAAATGTTATTTCTAGATTGAATGTTTATCATGAGAGTGAAATAAATTTTTAGAAGTATCTAGTTTGGAGGTGGTGTATTCAAGTAACTAAAATGGTCTATGGGTGGTCTGGGGTAGAAGGTAAAATTCTTGGAGTTATAGAACTCCAACACAAGGAATGGAATGTTGGGAAATGGGAATGGACACAAGCAAATAAAACTATTAAAACTAATAATTGAACTTAATAAAAGGTGCAAATACTTAGCTCTAAGTTTTTTGGTCTAGAAGAGTGTTGAAGTTGAGTGGTAAGTTGTAAGAGGTCCTAGAGCAATATAGGTAGAGTAACAATACTTTGGCTCTTTATGATGAGTTGTTAAAGCACCTGATGTCTTTGGTCTAGTTACTAGTTCACCTAGGATCTTTGATTCACCTGAGAATAAGAGAGTCTCATTCAAAAGATAATTTTCAACCTTTTTGAGGCAAGGATCTTGGGTTACATTAAGTAACCATTGATGATCCTAGTCAACCATTGTTGATTGAGGGATGACCATCATCGGTTAGGGAGAAAAGGTAAAAAATGGATAAAATTAGCCATTTGCACTAATTATTAGTTTTTAAGAGGTTAAGAAATGGTCTAAGGTTAATAAAGAGCTCATTAGGATAAATGAGGAAGAAGTCTTATGAAGTTATAACATTAAACGCTAGGGTAAAAATGGTCCTTAGGCTAGGTGTCAATCAATTAGCCATCAGTTTGGGTAGGTGAGGTGTAAATAGGCCTTATTTAATTAATTAACTTAATTAATTTTAGCCAAAGGGGGTGAATGGGTGTATTATATGATTTTTAATAATTAATCTTAACCTAAGGGGCCAAGGGGGCCAAGGGGTGTTTGATGATGACTACAATCGTATAGTTTTCTAGTGTCTACATTTTCCCCCTTTTGTTGTGTAGGTTGTATCCTCAAGTTATAAAATAAAAATAGTAAGTGTAGTGGCAAGTGGGACACTCTGAGTATGGGAGGAGGTGTTCCCCCTCAAACTGGGATACAATGAGGTGAAAATAGAGTCGAGTTTGGGTTTGATAAGTGTTCATAGGTCGTAAAAATAAGTAAGATGGTATAAGTGGAAAAATAGGTTATTAAAAGGAGGATAACTGATAAGTGAACTTGGCCATCACATTTAGGCATAATGGATATGGGTGAACTTGTAAGCTCAAGTCTCCATATAAAGCTATTTAGATTCACATGGGTTTAAAATTTGGGTGAGCCTAAGAGAACAAAAGAGGTCATAGGTGATGGAATCACCAATGGGCATAGTCATAGGCATCTAAAAGGTCAACTATCAAAAAGGTTTTGGTTGAGTGTATCATCATAAAACATAGTAAGGGTCATGAAAATAGAGTCAAGGGTAATGATTTTGAAGGTGCCCAGTTGTGATCATCACAAAAAGAAGTGAATAAGTGGTCCAAATGACCAATATTATAGTTAACAAGGTAGGAAATAAAGTGACAAGGGGCCCCTTAGGTTGAAAATGGGAGGGAGGGTCTTAAAAACCTAATTGGGGTCAATCAGTGATGGTCAAATTTGATCGATGATGGTCATGAAAAGATCGATGGTGGTCATAGGCAAACCCTAAAAAAAGAAGGTCAAATTGTATTCTATTTTTGTCATTATGCTTATGTCTACCATGTATTTCACCACCCATCCTATATGAAAATGATGGAAGCTCCTCATGAGTTCACTTGAGAGAGTGATTAGGATGCAAGTTTCACCAGAGAGGGCATGAGGTGGGCCAGATAGATAGTGGTTAGTGAGGATTCAACATGGGATAGGACAAGCTAGGGGTCAAGTGGTGGTTATGTAGAGGGATCCACTATGGAGGTTTAATCAGGATGAGGTAAGGGGTTTGCATTGTTTATGTTTTGTGGTTTTAGTTTATTTATTGTAGCATAGGTGGGTGTGGTTTGAAAATGGGGGATTTTAGGTTTTAAAGGAAATTGGAGAGGGTAGGGGTAATTTGGAGTATTATTGTTTATGGGGTTGGAAATACATTAAAGATACGGAAGAAATCAAGGTTTTTGGGGTTGTTTAGGTTTTTTTGGGTAGGAACATAGGGTTTGGGGATCGATTTGTAGTGATTATTGATGATCGATATTAGACTAGTAGTCAATCAAGGTGGGACCATCATTGGTAAAAAATCTTAATCGATAGTGGTCAAAGGTTAATCAATAGTGGTTCTATAATGAATCAGGACTAGTTGATACTCGATCATCAGTGGTCATTTAAGAAGGATAAGGGGTGAAGGGATGTTGGAAGTTTACTTAGCTAAGGTAGGTTAGGCTTAGCTTTGGATAGAAAACTTAGAGATAGGAGTAGTGTTGACGTAGGCCTAATATAGACTAGGTTAATAGCAAAGAGGTTATATTAGGGATAAGTGTGATAGGTAGAATGTATATGCTATTTTAGAATGTATAGGTTAAGTTAAGCTATGTGTCTAACCTTGTAGGTAAGGGAGTTGTTGGTGATGCAGGATCAAGTGCCACCACTCTTAGATGAGATATGTAATGGCATGATTCAGTAGGATTGGGATCATCTAGTAGTAGTTAGACTAGGCGATATGTGATACAACTGACACATACCATGAGACATAACTATGATGGTAGCCCTCATTGAGAGATGGGACCTGACTAAAAACACCTTCATTTTATTGACTAAAGAGATCATAATATTTTTATAAGATATACATAAGATCTTAAGAGTGCCAATATAGGGTGAGGTGATAAAACATATCCATAATGAGGATCAGGATACCTACATGGATCAACTATTTGGTGAGGATTTCATATAATCAAGGAAGCACATTAGAATTTTTTATGTTTGAGACATGTACCACATGGATAGGGTGAGGAGATGACTTATGACTATGATGATGATAGTCATGAACTACTATGTACTTCTTGATTCAAGTGAATGTAGATTCCCGTAGGCATTAATAGGTGTTCTAGTTGATATGATGGAGGACTATATAGTGTTTACATGGGCTCTAGTGCTACTAGTTTAGATCTATCATGAGCTCTAGGGATATCACATTAGGGTGTTAAAACCAACTGGATTGCCCTAAAAAACATGGGATTAAAAAGGTTTCAAGGTTGGTTTTATGATATGGAGGGTAGATTATGCACTTATAGTAGTAGGGGTAAAGGGTCAGGGTCTAGACTAGTTCAAAGATATATTGGAGGCATTGGTCGATGGGGAGGTCATTAGGAGACCCTACTTTGTATTCCCATCATAGGTAGGTTATGCCAAACACATATTTTTGTTATAGAGCTATAGATGGATACATGGGAAGTGGAAATAAGAGGTAGATTTGATCCCCTTCAATCGATTGAGGAGATATTTTGGATTGGTATAAGGTATCCCAGGGGTATTTCCTCAATATAGGAGAGAGGATGTAGAAGTAACATTACCTCCACCATAACTAGTTGATGAGGAAATTGATCATGAAGAGCTACTATTTATTACAAACATCGATGATGTTGGTGTTACCTAGGATTATATTATATGGTTTTAGGGACACTATGCCACTACAAGTTTTGGAAGAGGTGGTGGATAGGGATAGGTAAGAGGTTTAGGTTGACATCATCAAGTTATCAATGTAGAGATGGAAGAAGAGGGGGATTAGATATATGTCGATGCCCTAAATAGATAGGCACTCATCACTGAGTGAGATCAAATGAGAGTGGTATTGGCCATAGCATAGGCAGCACTGGTAGCTATGACTTTAGAGAGAAAAATTGCATAAGGGTAGTTGGTAGGGAGGACACAAGAGAGACGCACTCTCTAGGGATAAGTCACTACTCTTACTCAAGAGAGATACTAGGTAAGAGGATAGGTTGTGACCCTAACATAAGAGTGAGACCATGTACGAGCTTAGCTGCCCTCAATTATTCAAGAGAGGGATCAAGCATAAGGACAAATTACATTGATATTAGTAAAAAGAGATTCCTTGAGACAAACATGAGGATAAGCACTAATAGGATAATGCAGACCATCCCCATGTCCAGATATGTGGCCATAGTAGAGGAGTTTAGATATTATGAGGCACTAGTCTTCACTCAGCTTCTAAATGAGCCTTGATATGGTGAGTATGTATAAAATTAGGTGATGGGAGGGAGGATTAGTAGTGTTATACTTGGTTAGTGGGAAACATCTTTAAGTGTATATATGGGTCTAATAAATGGATAGGCTCTAAGGGGTAGTAGTACCCCAACACCCTAGACCCTATTAGACTCCTTTTTTATACTTATATGATTTTGATATCAGCCTATGAGTTGATGCAGTGAGATGTATATATCATTTTGAGAGACATCGATATTATTGTATATATGTCATTTGATTATGAGTTGTGATGTCTGATCATGATGTATGTTGCTTATGTTTATGATTATTTTGATGCAATGTTCAATTTATGATTATGTGATGATGTTGATTATGATGTTAGTTTAACATTTTTCCTATGAGTTGGTGTATGCTTAATTACATGTTGGAAATGTGGATTTTTAAATTAATGAATCTATGTGATGGATAACATATATGTATGACTCAATTATTTATGAAAGAAAAGATTAAATGGTTATAATGGAATGAATGCAATAGAATTAATTGGATTGATGTGATTGTTACTTAGATAGATGAGATGGTATTATGATATATGATATTGTGACTTTTATTAAAATGTTTTTATGATTAAAAACACTTAAATAAAGAATGATATGAAAGGGTTAAATGGCAATCATAGAATAAAACATATATTCTTGTTTTTAGATGTTGTTAATGATTTTCACTTGGTTAGATGAAGGTTAACTAAAAGACTAATCTTAACACATAGATAAAGATTGGATAACAAAATTATATGTAATAAAAAGTAAAGAAAATTAAAATAATCAAAAGACAAGTGTCTTAATGAATGTATCAACAAGTAGGTGTTAAAAATAAGGAGACACAATGTTCTTTCATTGGTGAGGACCCAAAACAAAAGGAAGTTAGATCAGCTTATGAATATAGGCCCTTTACATGCTTTGCATTAGCATTCATTGGTTTGTTAAAAAAAGTCTTGATCACATAGTGTTAAGTAAACATAAAATCCCTTGTTTTATGGAGGGAAAATGGGGAGATGGATGATAATAGAACCTTCTTGTGGGGCTAGTTTATCCCTTTTGTAGGTTACCAAAGAGCCAATATAAATAAATTTATGTCATATATGGTGTAGACTGATCGATGTAGGAAATCTGATTATGGCTTCCATAATTTTGATTTTGTGAAATATAATTATAGCTTCCATAATTTTTCTTTTTGTATTTGTCAATGGGTCTTGTGATATTTTGATAGGTTTGGGAAGCTAATCAATGCAAGAAGCTTCCAAGAAATTATTTGCTTTTATAAGTATTTGGCTTAGCCATCCTTTAAGGGAGTGGTCTTAGCTTTATGATTTGTTTTAGGATCTGATATTTGTCCTTCAAGGGAGCAGTCTACCTTATATTAATCAATTTTTGAATTATTATGGTAGTTGTCCTTTAAGGGAGCAGTCTGTAATGCTAGAGATGACCCATAAGATGGAATATTTTATACTTTTTTGGTGTAGACATATACTTGATTATAGAGTCTTTAAGGCTTACCTTTATGAAGGAAAAAACTATAGCACAAGAAGGGTGAATAGTGAATGAGAGGGTGCTTTAAGATACAATGACCATGGGATTCCATCTTATTATGGATGAAAAGTATCTGTGAGGATCATGCCATGGGTAGAGCCATAGTACCCATATTTAAGATTAAGGATATAAATGTGATGTATAATCACATGATTCTATTCTATAATTGGTTGTCCATAAAGTGAGTGGATGAAGGTGATAATCTTGTAAAATAAGGGATGAGCTGAAGTTAGATAGAAGGTGAGTTCAAACTTTTTTTAACAAAAGAAAGGATATAGATGCGAAGCATTGAGGGGCTTAGAATTAGATTTTGATTTAAGAGATGATAACTGGTAAGCTCTTGACCCATACTTATGTGTTATGATATATGGTCTATGCTAATTAAAAGCAAACTTTCCCCACTTGTTTTTTCCATATTGGTTACATGTTGATTTTCCTTTAATGAGGTCTCTGATATTGAATGCTCATTATTTTAGGTGTTTTTTATAAGTGCACTTGATTCATTATTGATAGACATAAAGATGGTTAAGTGTAGCCAAATGATGCTCATAAATTAGCTCAAGTTGGGATAAACATTCTTGATGATAATATTCTTTGAAAACGATAACCTGTAGAGGGAATTCGGACTTTGAGAGGCAAAATATCCTTAGCTCCAAAAATAAGAGAGAAAGGGGTAACACCTATAGGGGTTCAAATGCTAGTACAATATACCTATAAGGTGAAGATAATGTGTAAGTGCCAATCCTATCCAGATGCATTGACCATTTTAATTAGCATTTTGTTAAGGGTTTTGTTAGAAGCTTCAACCTATCCATTAGCTTGTGTAATATAAGGCGATGAGAAGTTTAACTTAATAACAATGGATTGAAAAGGCCTTGTACTTTTTTTATTTTTAAAATATTTTCCATTATTGATGATTACTTTATGAGTAACATCGAAGTGATAGATAATTTTATGGTTAATAAAGTCAATAATCTTTTCAACTTTGGTTGAAATAAGGGGAATAGCCTCTACCTATTTGGTGAAATATTCTATGTAGTGATGATATAATTATGTCACTACAATGAATGAGGGTTAATTTAACCAATGAGATCTAATCCACACTATGAGAAGGGCCAAAAATCCTTAGAGACTTGAAGACCATGACTAGGTATGTGATGTAAATTGGTGTGTTGTTGACATTTGAAATGCTTCCTTACATAATCACAATAGTCTTGGTTAAGGTTACACCAATAATAGCCAAGGTGAGGGATATGTTTAGCAATATATAAACCACTAAAATGTCCCCCATAAATCCCATCATGTTTTTCTTTGATAGCATGAGATATTTCATGACTATGTAGGCATCTAAGGAGGAGACCGTCAAAGCTTATTTTATAAATAATACACCCTAGTATGGTGTAATGAGAGGTACTCTATATAAACACTCTTTGAATATTTATAAAGAGATCAAAAGGAATAATGGCTAGGTTATGATAGTCAAATATTTTCTTTTACCAAATTTTAGATTGGGCCTCTTCCACATGACAATGTAAGAGGGCTCATTACGGTGGTGGATAGTGACAAATAGTTTAGAGTCAGAAGGTAGAGATGGTATTTGGGAAGTAAGAGAAGCCATCATATCAATGAACTTGTTCTTAAATCATGAAGTGTCTTGGATAAGGTAATGTTTAAATGATATCAATAGTACATCTACTAGTTATTTTACTATTGTAAAACATCATTTTTACATTGGTAAAATCCATTGATTTGATTGAACACTAAGAGTAACTAAAAATTCTAATTGTTTTAAATCCCAAAATTAAATCAATTTGGAGACCTATAACTATGGCCTCATACTCAACCATGTTTTTGGTATAATCAAAATCTAGATTAAAGGATAAAGGAAGGGGCTCACTATCAAGGGGAATAAGAATAATACCATCACCCCTACCATGTTGACACTTTGATCCATTAAAGAATATGGTCATCTAATAAGTGATGTCCTATTGAGAAAGAGTTGTGATGGAATCATCAAGAAACTCAAGAGGAGAGGCTTGGTTGTCTACTAAGGGTGCTTCAACCAATTGGTCGGCAATGAATTTCCCTTTAATTAACTTTTTTTGGAGGAACTCAAGATCAAACTCACCTAAAAGCATGAGCCATTTATCCATACATTGATTTGGGTACATCTTGGAATCCATATACTTGAGTGGGATAGTGTTAGTTATGACACAGGTTTTGTGGTTAAGAAGGTGATAATAGAGTTTGGAGGCCATAAAGACCAATGCAAGGCACAATTTCTTGGTATGGGTGTACCAAGTTTCATACTCTATAAGTTTTTGACTTATATAATAGACAACTTTATATTTACATAGATCATCTTGATGTGCAAGCATGGCCCCTAAGGAATGGTTAGTGGTGGAAATATAAAGGTAGAAAGGTTGGTCTTCTTTCAAAGGAATAATAATATGTGGGGAAAAAAGATGCTCTTTAAGTGAGTTAAAGGCTTTTTTATAGTCTCTATTCCACTTAAAGGAGATATCCTTCTTAAGAAGGTGATGGAAAGTTTGGCACCTATCAAATAGTTGAGAGATGAAGTGACGAATAGATTGGAGCTTCCCCTACAGGTTATGGAGCTGCTTGAGGTTGGTTATTGGAGGCATGTTGAGGATTGCCTTGACTTTAGTGGCATCAACTTCAATTATACAGAGAGAGACAATAAAGCCAAGAAGCTTTCTTGACAAGAAATTAAAGATGCACTCTTTGGGGTTAAATTGGACATGTAAGTGGATAAAATGCTTGAAGATAACCTTAAGGATGGCCAGATGGTCCTTATGACTTTTAAACTTTCCAAGGAGTTCATTGACATAGTCTTCCATGGTTTTATGAATAAGGTCATGAAAGATATTAGTCATGGCACATTGGTAGGTTGTACCAACATTCTTTAGATTAAAAGGCAAGACCCTATAGCAAAAATTTCCCCATGGGGTGATAAAGGCAATTTTATATTGATATTCAAGGGTAATCAAGATCTGATTATAACCTGAGAACCTATCCATAAGATATAGCATCTCATGATCAATTGTAAGGTCAAAAATCTAGTCAATGTTTGGCAAAAGGAAGTCATCCTTTGGGTAAGCAAGGTTAAGATCATGAAAGCTAACACAAATTTGAAGTCTACCTATTAATTTGGTGATAGGGATGACATTCTAGACCCATTGGGGATAGTTATTGGGTTGGATGAAAATAATGGATAAAAGGCACTAGAGTTCTTATTTGATAAGAAGATCTAGATAAGGGTGCATCCTACAAAGATTTTGCCTAATAGACTTGGCATCAAGGGTGATATTTATGTTAATAGAGTTGGGTTGATTCCTAGTATATCATTTTAAGACCAAGAAAATGTTATGCTACATAAGAGAAGTCCCGACGCTCTAAGGAATCTAAATATTGGCTAATTTTGACTATGTGAAGTCTATCCTGAGTGCCTAAGTTGACATCCATGATGGATTCATTCAACATGGTAGAAGTCTCAAGAGGAATAGATTTATGAATAGAGGAATCTTCTACACCAAGATGGGTGAGAAGGGAGTCATCATCCTAACACTGAACAATATGAATGGTAGGAGAATTGTCTTCTACCATCTCAGGATGAGTAAGAGGAATGGCCATAATTTCCCCATCCTTTTGATAAGTCAGGGGTACTAAACTAATCATGTTGACAAAACAAAAATTTAGAGGGAATGATATCAAGATCCTCAAATTTTGAATGTGATAGGGTTGGTGAGGAAGGGATTTATTCTTCAAAGATGGTAACAGGGGGTGTGTCGATTGGTTCCTTTAGTGGAATGAATCTGAGACCAAATAGTTCATGAGGTTTTTGGGTTTTTCATAGTAAAAACTCATGTTTTATGTTCTCATAACATCCTAGAATTAATCCTTTCTAAGCACACCTATGGAGGTATGTCTTGAAAAACACCAGTTTATCCAAATAGGAGAAATTAGAAGTGAATGGTTTAGGAGAAGAGGAGGTAGTGGAGGTAGAAAGTGGTCAATAAAGTCCCCCATATAAAGATTAGTTTGGAAATTATGGGGTCCAAAGGGAATAATGGTTCCAATATTAGAATCATAGATAGGATTTTGTTCAAGGTTACCATACTCTTAGGGAGTAGGGAAGGCATATAAAGTCAAAAGGCAATACTCCTTAAATGAGAGACATTGGAATGTTGATTCCAAAGGGTCCTTCATGGGGATTTGGGTGGAAGGTATGGATGATCTGGTGGAAGCTTGGTTGATGGAAGAAGAAGAAGAGGATTCATCCTTAGTTGGTAGAAGCTTGGTTGAAGGAAGGAGGAGAACATCATTAGGTTGGTAACTCATATTGCATGACTTAAAAGGACTTGGGTCAATTGGTATGGTATGGACTTGACCTTTGTACTCAAACTTGATGCATCGATGTAAGGTGGATGGCACACAACCCATGGAATGGATCCAAGGGTATCCAAGTAAAACATTATATTAGAACTTGTCTTATACCATGTAGAGGAGCTTAAGAAGAGTGTGAGGTCCTAAATGAATATGAAGGATGATTGTTCCTAGGGTTATAGCTAACATATCATTAAAGGATTAGAGCATTGCTTTACTTTTTGACATGATGTTCTCTGGTAGTTTCAATTGGTCATATACATGGTAAGAAATAATGTTAATGTTGGATCGCCCATCAATCATAACCCTCTTGATGCAAGTTTGGTTGATGTAGGTGGTAATGAAAAGGGTAGGATCCAAATCATCCAAATGAACAAAGGGTATCTCTGAATCTTTAAAGGTGATGAGGGTGAAAAGTTGAAGGGTTTTGATGAAGGCTGCTAGAGGTTGTGGATCTTTATGTTGAACCCTTATGGACTACAAGGCCTCTATCATGGCCTAACAATAATGGGGTGAGTTATTGATTAGCTCATGTAAATTCATCTTCACTAGGGTTTGGTGAAGTTGTTTTATAACTACCCTTTGTATTGACTCAGAGGGGTTAGATTAGGGTGCACCCAATATAGAAATCTTGGGCTTGAGTGCAGGTGTTTGGGCTTGGTTGGGTGTTGTGGTGATGGAAGAAGAGTATGTTAATGGGATGGATGCCTTTGATTTCCTTTTATATTTTTTTTGGGATTTTGATCATGTGACCAAATGGATGGTATGGATTTGAAAAGGGGTTGGACTAGTGGACTTTTTTGGTTCCTCCTCACTCTTAGATGAGATTTTGGGGGTAGGTAGGTGTGGGATAACTTATTTTATAACTTGGCTTGATGGTGGGCTCATGGGAGGTTATTCTGATAATAAATCATCCTCATCACATAGTTTGTGGATTATGCCTCAGAAAGCTTTGCATTTCTCTATATCATTCCCAAGCATCCTATGGTATGAGCAAACCAAATTATCATTAAACCAAGATAGCTTAAGGCTAAGGGGATCACATGGTTTGATATGAGGTAAAACCAAGTAGGATTTTTGGAGTAACCTTTACAATATAGTATAATATGACTCTATCAAAGGTGGCAAGGGAGTGGATATTTTGGCTTTGATAGTTGGGTAGAAGTCTTCTTATGGGTAGGTTTGTCAATAGGAGCTTTGTATGGCAAAATATTCTTAGTGGGTGGTTTTAGGGTAGATGAATTGGAATTTAAAGGCTTAGAAGTAGATGGTTTGGAAGTATAAGTTTTGGAAATATAAGGCTTAGTAGTGGATGGTTTGGATATATAAGGCTTAGAAGTGGAAGTCATGGTAGTAGATGGTTTGGAGGTAGAAAGCATGGAAATAATAGGTAGAGGTGTAGCTAAAAGTGGGGGCTAGGTTTAGGCTTTCTTTAGGAGACTTGATTTCTTAATCGAGGTAAAAGGGTGAGGTCCTAGGATGGAAGAAGGATGTGGTCCTAAAATAGAAGGCAAAGTGTAAATAGATCACAAGTTTTTGGATTTTGGGTTCCTAGATGGTTCCACTTTCTTGGTTGGTTTGACTTGTGGTTTCTTAGGTGGTTTTGGTAGTGTTAAATCTAACTTTAATGGAGGATGGGAAAGATTCTGAGTGGGGATTACACCTAGGTTCTTGATGGGATTTATGGGGATAATGGAAGGTATTTTGGTTGCTTTTGAAGGAGTTGGGTTGGATGGTTTATCTAAGTTTTGGGAGGTAGAGGATTCCATTGGTTCGGTTGGGGTGATGGTTGTTTCACTAGTGTAAGTGGAAGGATTGGTAGACAAAGATGAGTTTGATGAATCCTTATTAATTGGATAAGGGAGTCTAAGGTGATGCCAAAATGTGGCTCAATCAAGGTTTGGTTGGGAAAAAAACTCTAAGTTTTGGACCAACCTAGAAAAGGGCTTATAGATAGTCTTAGTTCCTTCGATGTTGGACTCAAAGGATAATCCAAGTGGTTGAGAAAGGGGAATGTCCATGTCTTCCTTTTCCTCTATCAAAGGTTCTAAGGCTTTAATGGATGTTTTTTTCCATAGAATGGGTAGGTGAAGCAATCTTTTCCTTCAAAATGTTTTTTGAAGGGTGGATAACTCTATCATGGAAGAAAAAGGGATGGAAGTAATGGTTTCCTCCCTTTTTATGATTTCCAAATGAGAGGTTAGAGACTCCACTACCTCAATAAGTGGAGAAGGGATGATATTTTATTCCTTTGTACCTTTTTCTAAAGTAATAGTAGGCGACTCCACTACCTCAATTAGTAGAGAAGAGGTGGTATTTTGGGACATGGGTTCATTAACAATTATTTCACTAAGAAAACCATTAATAGTGTGAACCTCATGCTTGTGAGAGGATTTTGCATTGTTATTTTCATTGTTCATGTAAGGTGAATGGTTGGGGAATGGATATCTAAAAATGTCAAATGATTGATTTAGGGGTGCATTCAGATTATCCATCACAAGTTCCCACTTATCAATCAAATCTTGGACAATGTTTTTAAATGTCTTATATCTACTAACATCATGACTAATGATATAGTAAAAGGCACACAATTAATTTTCCTTATACCAACTATGTATAGGATGAGAGGATTCAAATTATTGGGGTGGTTTGATGGGAGGAAGTTGTATGATAGATGACTTAAATAACTTTTTCAAAATTGAAGTGTATGACTCGCCTAGTGAAGTATACTATTTTTGGACATATCAGTTTTGAGTTTTGGCATTTTGGTTGGAGGAGGTGGAATAATTTGGTTGGTTGATAGATAGAGGAGGAGTTGTTTTAAGAAAAACTACATTTATGGTTCCTTTAGCCTTGGTGTTGGTATGGTTATTGGTTTTGGAGGAAGAAGATTCATTTGATTTAAAACTCAAATTTTTGTTCCTTAATTTAAGCTTTCCTTCATCAATAGCTCTAATATCCAACTTTTGGGCCATGGTGAATGCATTATAAAAGGTTCAAAAAGTCTGAAACTATAAGGTTGATGAGATATGCTTGGCACAAGCTTGAGAGAAAAGCTTAATCAACTTGGGTTGGGGCAAAGAGAAAGAGATTTGATTAATCAAATATCTCCAATGGGCCACAAAGTTGGCAACTGACTCATCCTTGAATTTCCTAATGTAATAGAGATCGGTGATAGTAACTTTCTTAGAAATATTTATGGATAAATAGTAAATTTTGGGCTAATTGAGCAAAAGAGAAGAGAGTGTGCTTGGTAATAACACTATACCAATCTAATTTTTGACTGGCTAAGGACATGGGGAAAGTGTGGAGGAGAATAGATCATCATAAGAAATAAAGTAACATGAATTCCTAAACACCCTAATATGTTGTTGGGGATCTTATTTTCTTTGAAATTTGGAAAATTTTGAAAGTTCCCATTGTGGAGGGTATGGTCAGATTGGGACAGATGGGTGAATTGGCTCATTATAAATTTGGTCATATCACGAGATGTTATGGGAACCAAAAACAAATGAATCTAGATTGGGCATTTAGTCTATCAGCATCTTGATAATATCATTTTATGGTTATGCACACCCATAATTATAGGGTATGTTCTATTGGGGTTGGGAAGGTACAACACATAAGTAGCTAGTAGAAGGCTGGGAGGATGATGTCACATATTGGTAAGTGGGCACAGAAGGTTGGGAAGATGCCACATATTGGTAAGTATGCATGGGAGTTTGGGAAGATGGTGGAGGCATATACCCTTCTATGTTAGGAATATAGATTGGGTTTGGTGCAATGGGCACTTGTTGGGGAATTAAAATTGGTTGGGTAAGAGGCATGTTTGGATTGATGGGTTGAAGGTGGGTAGTAACCTTGGTGCTAATTGGTGGAAGGGTAAAGGGTATAGAAACTACCAAATTTTAGAATGGAATGGAGGTTGGTGGATTGGAAATGAAAATTGGTAGGGTAAAAACACTACTGGAAGGTACTCCAATAGTAATTAGTGTGTGGGTTACTAAAGGTTGGGTTTATCCTACATTAGAAGGGTTGTTGGTTGGGGTAAGAGGTGTTTGGGTATTGGTTAGTGGCATAGATTTGTTTTGGGTGGTGGTGTTGGAAGGATTGTTGGTGGAGTAAGAGGCTTGGTTCACCAAGGTTTAGGTGGAGATAGTGTAAATAGAGGTACTACCCATAAGATGAGGTGTCATGTCGTATGGTGGCTCAATAGTAGGAACCAAAGCTAAGGTATGGTGAGCTATGGTGGTAAAGTAGTAATGGAGAGTTATAAGATTGTTATCAAGAAGGGTGGTGAAATCCATATCTCCTTGGGTAATTATTTGAGGTATACTAGGACTTCCAAAGGGATGGGGGGAACTTTATGCATCTGAGATGTACTCCATGGATGAGAAAGAAGAAGAGGGGTGATTGAAAAGTGGATCTTGGTTTGCTTGGTTTCTAAGTTGTCTTGTCAAAACCATGGAAATAAATATGAAAGAAAGGTGAAATAAATCTCACACATTGAAAAGAGAAGAAAATAAAATAAAAGATTCAAGGAAAACAAGCATATCTTAAGAGTACATTTAAATCCTAGAATACTTTTAATCTCTCTTTGGGCTTATGCCTCAATTTTTATGTTATGGTCCTGGTGGGCAGACTTCACTAACGCCTCAAGGTTTTGGTGTAGTGGTTCATTACATGTGGTATTAGAGCCTCCACTTGGGTTCAAGTCACAGAGTGGGTGGCTACGCCGGCATGGCAGTGTTCGTTCGGGGCTCATACACATAGGGAATCCTATTGGTACAAGTGCAAATCCAGCCCAGAGTCTGGGCTTTGAAAGCATGGTGGGATGTTATGGTCCTAGTGGGCAGACTTCACTAATGCCTCAAGGTTTTGGTGTAGTGGTTTGTTACATTTTAAGAAGTTATGAGACTCAATTTGGGCTTGTAGAATGGGAACTAGAGAAGGTGGTCTAAAGATGGTTTCAAGTTATTATTGGCCAATTTTGGCCCACATATGGAACTACCTAGATATAATGTAGTCTCTAAGAGGTCTAGATTCAAAGAAAAAATTAGAGATCCTAGTTGATCAAATGATCAAATGGCTTGGACAAAGTTCTAGATGGAACAAGTGGTCCAAGGGTCTCACATTGATCACATATATTTTGAAACACTTTAAGCTTGCTTAAAGTGAATTTCAATTAAACAAAAGTTCAAACAAATGGATCCAAATAGGTCTTCATGGTGGTTAATGTAATTCAAGATCAGGGACAAGTTCACATAGGCCTTAGAAAGTCATTCAGAGATGTAAAATTTTAAGAACAAGCTTTGTGAAGTCAGACCATCATCAAGATGTCATAAAGAACTAGACTGGATAGTTTACTTGTGTAATTTATAAAAATTCTCATAAATCCTCACATGAACATCATACCATGTCTAATCAATGTCCTTAGTGCTAAGATCATTCTCTATAAGTTTCATATCTCGATGAGTCTTCTATCTCGAGATTTAAGTCCTCAAAGTTGGCCACATAAAGCAAGACATTCGCATGAGCATCAAATTCAAGCCTTGACAAACAACCATTTATATTTAAATGATTAGTTACAAGGATGCATACATCATGAAAAACATATAGGTCATCTCACTTGAAAATTTTGTAAACACACTCAGAAATCTCCCAGAACCAGTGGATCAAGTGGGCACAATCTTTTTACTATCAAGAAAATCTGCTACAAGTTTGTTGCCTTCGTGACATTTTTGTTTCTAGATCCAATCCTTCAAATTTGGTAAAAAAATGAGATGCATTCACGTAGATGTCAACTTTAAAATATGGAAAAAAACCATTAGGATCTTAAATTTGATGATCATACAAACATTAATGACGGTCCTGTAAATGTCAAATGATAGTTGCATGGAAGTCAAATTTAGACCATAGTAAATAGCAATTTGTTTTAAAATGCAAGTAAATAAATGATAAACATTCAATCATACTAATGATTCAATGGTATGAGCTCAATTTATAGGAAAGTGGGCCCAATGAGATCAAAGGCTCATATTACTTCATAAATCTTGATCTAATGGTGTGAGTGAAATTCAACATGTCAAAGGATCTTCATGGAATGAAATCAATAGACCATGTTTATTCATACCAAGGATATAAAAAACACATAATAGGTCAAAAGGGTCAAGATATAATAGCAAGGATCTATGATGCCAATGAGATTAAAGATAGGTTGGAGCATTTTAATTGGCCTAAGCAATATTTGATAGATAAAGTTGAACTAAAAGATAATATTTTGACCAAAGCAAACAAGTCTTGTAGGGGTCATCATTCTACCATTATATCTTAGATAAGTGTCATTAATGGGGCATGTTAATACATTCAAGTTAAATAACACAAAGGGATGTCATTGGAGCTTAATATGGACCTTTGGTTTGACATTTTATAGTTTTTAGGGTTTGTTATGTGACTATGTTCACCATTCTCAAAGGCATCCATGCATATGGTAAATCCTTGGTTCTTACAGAGACAAAGTGGGTTTATTTGGACCTATTTGCATCAAGAAAGAGGCTATGCATTTTATAGGTCTGCATCAACATAATGACTATAGGAAAAACAATAATCTTAGATTGGTTTTTTGCTTATAAAATGGACCTCTAACATAGACATGGAAATGGAGTAGATATGTGATTAATGCAAAGGGCCTCATCTGTTGATGTGGATCCATCCCAATAAAGTAGGTACTAACTACCATTCAAGGCATAGCACTGTCAGTTTCAAGATTTGAGGATTTCATCCTCATGAACAAGTTAAGTTAGCTTAGGGTCCCAAGGTGGAGAATAGGTGGTTAAAGAAGTAATTAAGAGCATTGATTTTGCTCAAACATAATTTGTCATCATGCATAACAAACCCTTTTCTTCTAGTGAATCTCTTGGCCAATGAGAAGGAGCTCAAGGATTATTAGGATAAAATGAGGTTAGCTTGTTAATAAGGATTAATCCTTATTTAAGGAAGGCATGCATATAGAAAGGAACCAATGAATTGCCACCACATTTTTTGATGATTAAGATATTTTCTCCACTCTCCTATGCCTTGTTCCCATCTCTTTATTTCTCCTTTTATGTTATATATAGATTTTTTTGAGACAAAAAATGTGTCCCTCTGATCCCTCTCTTGGGCATGACTAAACTTTGCCAAGATGGAGCTTGTAACCTCTTTAGATGAATACAGGACTGATTTAGATTTCATTGTTGTAGTATAGTATTTATATGTCAGTTTGATTTGCATATGTGGTAGAAGCCTCTCCCTTGTAAATTCCTAATCTCACCTAGTTAGTAGTTAATCTTGTTATGTAGGTCATGTTTTGTGTTCTATATCTTTTGATTGGAGCCTACATGTGGATACTTTGACTAGTTAGTGTCTTGCATTAGACCTCTCCATCACTTCCCTTAGCTTTTGATCATTTGGTGAACATCTGCATGAAAAAATGATGTATGACATATATTTGGAATCCTAGATCTAGTCTTTTACTTAGTTTATTAGTGTTTTAAGAGTCAAATAGAGTGGATCAACCATCATTTAGGTGAATCACCATCTTTACCTTAGGTTTCCTTTCCGTTTTATCTCTCTCTCCCTTTTCCCTAGTCATTAGTAGGTTTTATTAGTGGAAATGAGCTAAAATCATACATCAGAGGAGCTGACCTCATTAAAAATCTTAGAGGTCTGATCCCATTATAGGATACCCATAGCCTGGGGTCAGTCTCATGTTGGACTAGACTTGGGCAGAGGACTTGAACAATCCCTTACCTAGCTAGGGTGCAATCTAGACCCCCAATAGTTCTAGCACACCTAGTGAGACCAGTTTATCATGCACTAAGTGAAGAATTTTAGTGTTCTCTTCATCCAATCAGCCTTTAGAGGTAAGGGTGCAAACATCAATGGAAACTTTGATCATTCATCAACTAGTTTAAGTAGCCCAAGTGCCTTTTCATTTTAATCTGGTATGTAAAATCAATCATACTTTGATTAGTATGCTTGTTCTCTACCTTAGCATCACACTTATCGTATAATTAATGTTTATGTGTTCCCCCCAAGTGGCCCTCAAACAACCTATCTACCATATCATGGCCTTTTACCTCCTTATACCCCTACATATGACCAAGCTCAACCTGTTTTGCATTCAAATAGGTCAACTATTTCCCCTTGTCAAGACCAGGCTTACCCTATTACATCCTTGTCAGGAGTCAAGAAAGCATTATCAATTTATATTGAGTTGATAAGGGATATTGGTAAGGGTTTGGAGCTTTCTCCAGTCATCCCTATCCATGTTTTATAAGAGGCAAGGAGTTCTTTTTAGTTAGTCAAGAATAGATGATCAATTTGTGAAGGAAAATAGTAATCATCTTGTAAGAATGAGGACATAGAAATGATGAGAAACATGGTCCAAAATGTAGAGAGTATGTTAATATCTTATGAAGAGTAGTAAGCTCATTTGGATTAGTCTTATGTGCCCTCTTCTCTCAAAGATCCTCAAGCTCGACCTTCAAGAGTTCCTAGTCAACCTTGTCGAATTCCATCCTTGTCAAAACTCAGAGATGTAATATTGGACCAAGGTAGACCAATCATGAATATCAATGAGGGGGTTAAACTTGGATAATAATTCCCTATTCATGCCATGGAGAAGATAAGGATATTCTTGTAAGATTTTTGGAATGTATGGGCATCCATTGAAGAAGTTGTCTATCCACATGTTAAAAAGAAATAGATGAAAGGGTGGGTATTATCCATTAAAAAAAATTGAGCAATGGGAAAAAGAGTCTGTCAAGCTTGAGCCAATCATTTTTCCCTCTCCTACCCCTACATGTATTCCCACTCAATAACATGAATTCATCCCATCATGGATCTTCTTTATTACTTTTGAAAATGGTTATGTCATTCCCTCACTTTTGAGACCACCTTCTTCTATAACCATTCAAAAGGAAGGAAAAGTGTCTATTCCATACTCATTTCCATCATGGAAATCAATTTAGAAGGGCATAAATAAGGAAGAGGTGTTAGTTGAGGCAATCCAAGAACCATTTATGGTAGAGGAAAGGCTAATTATGCAAGAAATGAATCAAACAACTATAACTCAGTTCAATGATCTTGGTATACAAGAGTTATGAGACTCTCTCTCTCTCCTTTCCTTAAAAGACACCAAAGAGAACCTTCAAGGTCCCTAGTTGGAAAGATACTCTCCTAAGATATGAGCAAGTTGAACTTCTTCACCCTCCCACCATATCCCTCATGAAGGACAAACCTATTTTACAAAGAATAGAGGAGGAGCATGTAGTCAAAGATGAACCTAAAGAGGATAACACAAGTGTCTATGATGAAGAGATCATGATAGGTATTCCACTTCATCCAAAAGGAGAAAATTTAGGTTCATACCAACCTTCTTGGCATGGATTTGATAGTAATGAATTGATCCTAATGAAGACAACCCTAAAGATTAAAATAGAGTAAATTTTGAATGGACTACTGAAGGTCCATTATACCTAGATCAAAAAGAGGATTAGGACTAGGTGTTCGAGGTGGGTACACTTCAAGATGAGGTGCCAAATGAAGATAGACCTGATAGTTTAGAACAAGACGAAAGCATATTAGAGATTGAGAAAGATAAGTGTAATGTGTTGGACCCTAGATGGTCAAATCGGCCCTCATTTGCAATTGAATAACAAGATGAAACCTTGAGTGAGGTTGATGAACAAGACATCTCAAGTGCTCAAGTGATGTAGTTTGATGAGCATACTAGTGAAGATCATCAAAAGCATGATGAGTTAGACCTTGCTTGAAAAGATGAGCCTCCCCTCTCTTCATAGGAAGAAGACCAATCTAGATGTTTTAGATTGAGTCTTTGTGAGGTTGAGATAGACATCTTTTCCAATAACTAAGAGGAGGATACCTTCTGGGATGAACTTGAAGATATCTATTCAAGTTTGGATGACACACCTATACCTTCAAGTAAACAAGTCCAAGAATTAGCTTATCAAAATGTGCACATTGAATAACATGATCCTAATGAGTCAACGTAGGTTGCACTTGCATCTTTTAATCACATTGGAAGACTTGTTTATGATCTTGGAAATAGGATACATTCCTATCCAGGGAGACTATGATTTTATTATCACTGAGGAACATAATTATGGGGCATAAAAACATAAGAGATAGGTGAAATATGTTTCAATGTTTGTATTGATAGAGGATGTCCTATCAAGTATATAGCTTAGTTAAAGGATGCCAATAAGGATTCATCACATGTGCTTAATTCAGAGCAAAAAATTGAGCCATCAAATGAGAAAGTTGTAGGAGCCCCTATAGACCATTTTGGAGCAAGCCTTGAATAAATAGACCAATATGTCTATATTGGAGACATGTTTGTCCCATTTCATCCACTTGATAGAATGCCAAAAGATTCAGCAGTCGGGCATCTTAGCCTACCTATTATGAGCTCTCCAAAGCAAGGTATTTTTCATATTGTTTTATTTCAAGTGAATCATACCCAAAGTTTTCCATTTAACCTAGGTGTAAAGTACTTGTAAATTACAACCATGTATATATTAGAATAGTTTTCATGCTTTTATCTAAGTGCATGTGTGCACATTCATTTAGTAGGTTAGTTATTTTCTCTTCTTTCCAAGTGTCTACATGCATTTTCCCTTATTTTTTTTGTTCTTGTTGTCCTTTTGATTCAAGTGGAAGTTTTGGAAGGGTTAGTCTTATATTAGTTTTAGATCAGCATAGTTATAGAGACTTGTGACTCCATGCCCAATGGACCAGATAAGGTAAAATGGACTGGGTTATCAAGCATAACAAGCATGCTTCCCTATGAGTTGATAAAAATGTTGGCCAATTTGGCCCATATATGGAACTAACTAGATGCAATGAAGTCTCTAAGAGGTCCTAATGTAGAGAAAGAAGCAGGTTCCTAATTGATCAAATGTCTTGGACAAAGTTCTAGATGGAACAAGTGGTCCAAGGATCTCACATTGATCACAAAGATTTTAAAACACTTTAAGCTTACTTAAAGTGCATTCTAATTAATCTACATGCAAGCAAAAGGATATAACTAGGTATTCATGGTGATCAATGCAATTCAATATCAGGGACAAGTTCACATAGGCCTCAGAAATTCATTCAAATCTATAAAAGTTTAAGAACAAGCTTTGTGAAGCTATACCATCATCAGGACATCGTAAAGAACTAGATTGGATAGATTTCTTGTTCAATTTATAAAAATGATAAAAAGACTCACGTAACCATTAGACCATACATGATCAACATCCTTAGTACCAAGATCATTCTCTGCAAGTTTCATATCTTGATGAGTCTTCTATCTCAAGATCTAAGTCCTCAAATTTGGCCATGAAGAGAAAGATATTCACATGAGTGTAAAATTCAAGCCTTGATAAATATATGTTTAGATTTAAATTATCATTGATAAGAACACAGACATCATGTAAGACACATAGGTCATCTCACTTGAACATTTTGTAAACATACTTAAAAATCTCCTAGAACTAGTGGATCAAGTGGGCATAATCTTTTCAATATCAAGAAAATCTCTTGCAAATTTGGTGCCTATGTGACCTTTTTGCTTCCAAGTCCAAGACTTTAAAGTTGGTCAAAAAATGGGAGATATTCACGTATATTTTGACTTTAAGTTATGGAAAAAAAACATTAGGGTCTTAAATTTGATGACCATTCAGACATTAATGATGGTCCCATAGACATCAAATGATGGTCATGCAAACGTCAAATTTAGACCACAATAACTAGCTATTTATTTTTAAATGCAAGCAAATCAATGATGAACATTCAAACATACTAATGATATAATGGTGCAAGATTAACTAGTAAGAAAGTGGGCCTAATGAGATCAAAGGCTCACTTTGCTTCATACATCTTAATCCAACTATGCTAGTGAAAGTCAACATGTCAACGGATCTTCATGGTAGGAAATCAATGGAATGCATTTATTCATACCAAGGAGATAAATGGTGCATAGGAGGTCAAAGGGGTCAAGATTTGATAACAAGGATCTATGAGGCCAATGAGATTAAAGATAGGTTGGATCATTTTAATTAGCCCAAGCAATATTTGACAGACAAAGTCAAACCAAAACTAAAGCAAACAAGGATTGCAGGGGTCATCATTCCACCACTAGATCTTGGCTAAATGCCATTAATGGGACATAATAATAGTCAGGTTAAAGAACATAAAGGGATGCCATTAGAGCTTAATAGGGACCTCTGGTTTGACATTTTGTAGCTTATAGGGTTTATTCTATGATTTTGTTCACCATTCTCAAAGGGATCCATGCATATGGTGAATTATTGGTCTTATAGAGACAAAGTGGGTCTATTTGGACATATTTAGATCAAGAAAGAGGCTATGTAATCTATAGGTCTGCATCGACATAATGACTATAAGAAAACCAATAATCTTAGATTGATTTTCTACCTATAGAATGGACCTATGATCCAGACATGGAAATGGAGTAGATATGTTATTAATTCAAAGGGTCTCATCTATTGACATGGTTCTATCCTTGACAAAGTAGGTACTAACCATCATTCATGGCATGGAACTATCAATTTCAAGATTTGAGGACTTTATCCGCATGAACAAGTCAAGTGGGCTTAGGGTCTTGAGGTGGAGAATGGGTGGTTGAAGTAGTTAAGAGAATTAATTTTGCTCAAATAGATTTTTTCATCATGCATAACAAACCCTTGTCTTTTAGTGAATCTCTTGGCCAATAAGAAGGAGCTCAAGGATTATTGGGACAAAAGGAGGTTATATTATTGATAAGGATTAATCCTTGTTGAAGTAAGGCATGCATACAAAAAGGAACCAATGAACTTCCACCACATTTTTTGATGACTAGGATCCTTTCTCCACTCTCTTATGCCTTGTTCTGATATCTCTCTTTCTCCTTTTTGCTATATATAGAGGATTTTGAGCCAAAAAATGTACCCCTTTGATCCCTCTCTTGGGCATGACTAAACTCTACCAAGATGGATCTTGTAACCTCTTGAGATGAATACATGACTATTTTAGATTTCATTGTTTTGGTATAGTGTGTACATGTCAGTTTGATTTGCATATGTGGTAGAAGCCTCTCCCTTGTCAAGTCCTGATCTCACCTAGTTACTAGTTAATCTTATTATGTAGGTCATGTTTAGTGTTGTATATGTTTTGATTGGAGCCCACATATGGATACTTTGACTAGTTAGTGTCTTAAATTAGACCTCTCCATCGCTTCCCTCATCTTTTAATCATTTTGTGAACCTCTGCATAAAATACTAATGTATGACAAATATTTGGAATCCTAAATATAGTCTTTTACTCATTTCATTAGTGTTTTAAGAGTCAAACAGAGTGGATCAACCATGATTTAGGTGCATCATCATCTTTAGTTTAGATTTCCTTTCCATGTTATCTCTCTCTCCCTTTTCCATGGTCATTCATAGGTTTTAGTAGTGGAAATGAGATAAAATGATTCATTAGAGGAGATATCCCTATTAAAAATCCTATAGGTCTGACCCCATTATAGGATACCCATAGCCTGGGGTCAGTTCCATGTTGGACAAGATTTGGGCAGAGGACCTGAATAATCCCTTACCCAACTAGGGTGCAATCTAGACCCCCAATAGTTATTAAAGGCTCTCAAAATCTATACTAGAATTTGGTACATGGCTTGATATTAGGGCCTACCCCCTCACTTCACATAACATAGAAATAAGGGTGTCTAGTGCTTAGCCAAAATATACCAAATTGATAGAGATTATACTCAGCCAATGAACTGAGTCTTGGTTTCTCCCCTTGGTAGTGAAGTCTAAGTGGGATAGCCAAAAGGAAAGATTTACTATTAGGTGATGAAATCCTAGTCAGGCCTTATGATAGTGTTTGATGTTTGATTTGAATGTGTGGTTTGGTATTATTTTTGTGATAAGATGTGACTTGATATGATTAATTTCACTGTTTAAATTAAACTATGTGAACTAAACAAACAATCAAGCAATGAATGTAAGTTATTTTTAAATGCAAAGGAAAATTTTGATTTATTTTCAATGAGTACAAAAATAAATAAGATGCAACTAAATGCGGTATGAAGATGCAAGTCATAATCCTAGGATGAGTGCTTTTTGCTTTTAAAAATGAAGGAAAAATGAAAATTTTAACCTTTTCTAAGAATGCAAAGAAAGACTAAAACTTGATTTTGGAAAAGATGAGATTGAAACTAAGATTTTCAATTCAATAATAAAAGAAAGAACATTTAATTTTTAGAAATGAAATTATGCAAATGGATGAAAATTTCACCAATGTAACTAAATGTCCTAAACAACTAAGAACCCAAGAAAAAACTCAAGGGTCCCATCGAGGTGTGCTAGAATGTTTCACTATTTTTTTATTTTTTAGAAAGCAAGAAGAAACTTTAAATAAGGGTGTGGTAGAAGAACCTAATTTTTTGTGCACACGTGAATCAGTCGATTTTAGATACTCCTCTTTGTCTGGAGAGGATGACCTGTAGATAAGAAAGACACTAGAAAATGATAGATTAGTGAGATAGTTAGGTGGACTGCCTAGCATGAGCTATATCCAATAAACACTAAGATTCCTTGGAGGCTATCAATCCACTCTTTAATATAATTAAGTTTTGATAAAATAAAATAGGTGCTTGCATAAAATAATAGAAATTACTGAAAATTTAATGCAAGAAATGCTTTTGAACAGGAATGAAGTGATTTCATTAAAATATAAATAACTTCATAAAGACAAATGCTAAAGTGTTCAAACCTAATTCAGAAAATAACTTAAACCTCTATGATGTAATAGAAATTTAGAAATAAATAATTTGGTAGGATCTAATAGGTGAAAAATGCTTGTTATTTTGGGAAAATAAAACACACAATGACCGTCGATGGTCACCTTATAATCGGTGTTGATTGAGGCAACCATTTTTGGTCAAGGAATGACCATTATCGATCAAAAATGACCAATGATAGTTCTTTTAATTCCTAGTTTGGTCAAAAAGGATGCTAGGGTGAGTTGTAGGAAGGATCTAAAAGTTATTTATGGGTTGAATATTGGTCATGAGAGTGAAACAACTTCTCATAAGTATCTAGTTCAGAGGTTGGTTATTCAAGTAACTGAAATGGTCTATGGGTGGTCTAGGGTAGAAGGTGAAGTTCCTAGAGTTACAAAACTCCAACATAAGGAATGGAATGTTGGGAAATGCGAATGGACATAAGCAAATGAAATTGCTAAAACTAGCAACTAAACTTGATAAAAAAGTGTAGACACTTAGCTCTGAGTTCTTTAGTCTAGAAGAGTGTTGAAGTTGAGTGGTAAGCTAACAGAGATGATGGAGTAATACGAGTAGAACACTAGTACTTTGACTCTTCATGATGAGTTGTTAAAGCACTTGATGTCTCTGGTTTGGTTATTAGTTTGCTTAGGAGCTTTGATTTGCCTGAGAGTAAGAGAGTCTCATGCAAAATATAATTTTTAACCTCCCTGAGGCAAGGCTCTTGGGTTACATTAAGTAATCATCAATGATCCTAGTCAACCCCCATCGATTGAGGGATGACCATCACCAGTCAAGGAGAAATGGTAAAAAACGACTAAAATTAGCCATTTGTACTAATGATTAGTTGTTAAGAGGTTAGAAAATGGTTTAAGGTTAATAAACAACTCATTAAGACACATGAGGAAGAAGTCTTAGTAAGTTAGGGCATTAAATGCTACGGTAAAAATGGTCCTTAGGCTAGGTGTCAATCAACTAGCTATTGGTTTGGGTAGATGAGGTGTAAATAGGCCTTGTTTAATTAATTAACTTAATTAATTTTAGCCAAAGGGGGTGAATGGGTGTGTTAGAGTATTTGTAATAATTAATCTTAACCCAAGGGGCCAAGGGGACCAAGGGGTGCTTGACAATGGCTAGAACTGTACAGTTTTCTAGTGTCTACATAATCATCTATAAACGTAACAAAATATAATAATCCTCCATAAAAAATTATAGGGGCTAGAACCCACACATCAAAATGAATATAGTCAAGAATACCTTTACTTACATGACTTCCTGCACTACTCTTCCATCTACTTTATTTCCTTAAAAACATAGTGCTTATAGAAATTCAAATCTAAAGATGGTAAACTAGGAAGTAACAATTTTTTAGTAACTTTAACCTTTTCTCACTCATGTGGCCCAAATGTAGATGCCATAGATGAGTAAAATATTTTGTTATTTTAAATACCATAACTACTTGATAGATATCTACATTCCCTTGCAATATGTAAAGGTTCCCAACTTTTAGAGCCTTCATTACGACTAAAGCACCCTTAGACACCTTAAGGACTCCACCTTAACCTATGAACTTATAACCATAGGAATCTAATTCACTAAAAGAAATCAAATTTTGTTTAAGTTTTTGTACATGTCTTCTGTTAGAGTACTTACTATACCATAAAACATTTTTATCTTAATGCTACCATTCCCTTCAATCTTACAAGGAACATTATTTCCCAAAAGAACAAAACTTCCATCAAGGGTTTGTTAATAATAAAACCAACTCCTATGTGGACACATGTGATGTGTAGCACCCAAATCCAATAACCATTCATGATGATAAGAGGAAACATTACAAATAGATAAAACTTCATCACTCATACGTTCACTTATTTCTACCTGATTCACTTCTTTGGTGGATTCTTCCTTATTTTCACCTTATTTTATTTTCTATAAATCTTTCATAAGATATCTAGATTTACCGCAGTGCCAACACTTTTCCTTATACTTCCTTGATTTTGACTTGGATTTAGATATGCCTCTGGAGCTTTCCCCTCTTTTTCTAGATCTTCCCCTAGGAACTATAGATTAAGGCATAAAAGTCTATAGACTAGATTTTCTCCTCATCCAGTAATGCTCCCAAAACATAATCATTATCAAGCTCATTAGCAGTAATGAAGTTAATACAAGTTACTATATGATCCTAAGAATATAGTAAAGTTCATAACAAGGTGACTGCCTTGTCTTCTTCATCCACTTTCACACCAATACTAGTCAACTAGAAAAATAAAGTATTACAAATATTTAAATAATCAACAATTTTCATACCTTTTTTTCATAATGTATACAATTGCCTCTTCAAATAAATATGAATTGTTACAAATTTTGTCATGTACAAGTCTTCTAATCTAGTTCATAAGATTGCCATAGTATTTTCTCTAGATTTGTTGAAAAGAACCTCATCTAATAAACACAATCATACTATACTACAAGCTTTTATATCCAGTTCTTCCCAGTCATCATCATTCATCATCACAGGTTTCTTTGTCTTTCTATCTAGGGCTTTGTGCATCCTTTGTTGCACTAACACATCATGTGCTTTAAATTTTCACAACTCAAAGTTTTTTGTTATCGTTAAACTTCTCCACCTCAAACTTTGCATTTATAACTTTTTGCCATTTAATGCTATAAAAAATAACACTAAATCTAGAACACAGTTGATGCAAAATAAGAGTAACCTCAATCTGATACCACTATTAGAAAACCATGCACTCTACAACTATGTAAAAATAACATAAGCAATTATAGATATAATTAAACAAATAAATCCTCAACATGCATGAGATAAAACACATGATTTACATGGTAAAACCTTAGCAATCTAAGGAAACATCCATAGTGCAAGATATAAAGGTTTGTTAATTCCAAGATGAACAAATTACATGTCAACTCACTTTGTAAATTACATGCAAAATCCACAAAGATAAATACAAATAATTGGAAAATCACCATTAGGATTTCTCCTCCTAAAAATAGAGTGGAAAAATGCCATTAGGACTTTTCTTCTAAAAATAGAATCATGTGGAATTTGTCTTCCTAGAAATAGGGGTTTAACTCCTTGATTTCATGCCTCAGGGGTGTTGCCCCCAAACCCCCATCAAGGGTGGATCCATAAGATGTCACCATCCCCTGGACCCCCATGTACCAATAGTGGGGGGGGGGGGGGGGGGGGGGGGGGGGGGCGGGGCCGCGGGGGGGGAGGGCGGGGGGGGGGGGGCGTTTTCCCCCATGCCCCCTTGTAAAAGTGGGCTATAAACTGCACTGCAAAAGGGTTCAAACTTTGACTTTGTTGTCACATATCTAACAAGTAAGATGCTATAAATAGTGTGCATTATAATCTCTATAAGTTTACATAGGCATATGTACATAATTTTTAGGAACATAAATTATAGGTTTTTCACATAAACATACATTTGAGATACAAGTTATCAAGTTAAGCATATAGATGCATAGAATTTTATATCAGTTGGTATAAATTTAGGGAGAAATAAATTGGTTCATGCACATATACATTATGAAAATTGATAACTGACATAACTCCAAAGAGACATGATAATGATTCATGCACGTTTACACATTTTACAATGAGCACTAATATAATTATTTATTTGCAAACACTTTTTCAATCTGCACTAAGTAGTGAAAAACCTTGAATCTAAAATATTTTTCCAACGATTTGATTCATTTTTTTATAAGTCATGTACATTGAGGTTCAATAATGTTAAACGAATGTAGTCATATAAAATGTGAAAATTGGTAACTTGAGTGTGGCTAATGACACCCAACCCATAGGTCCCTCTTGCTTGATCTCATGACCTTCATAGGCTTCTTTTCACTGATTCCCAATCATTCGTAGCCTTTTAGACCTGATTCCAACTCAACCAGACTACTCTTTCCATGAAAAATCTATCCCCCTAGATCTCATTAACTTAGGACTATAGCACCCAACTTGGACTATAGCATCAAACCCTCTAGTGTCCACTTTCAACACTCTTATCCAAATGCATTTTTTTCCTCTAATGGTTAGTTCCTTCTAGTTCTTATCCCTCTTTTTGTTGGCCTAATGTGAGCACATTCAACCCATGACCAATAGATCCATATAAAATATCATTCAAAGTTCATTTAGATGGGGTGAGCAAATATCACAAAGCAAGCAAGAATACAATCAAGACTACTAAGAAAGTCTTACCTATTCTCTGCATACATACAACCAATACTATTACAAGCTTATTCAAATCCTTACACCAGTCCCTAGCCACCTCAAGCACACTCAATTTTAGCATTTGCATCTTCATACACACTATTTCACAAAGCATATAAAGTGGGAGAACTACATATGGCTTGATCCCTCTTTAGAGTATTGGTATGTTGGTAGCATGCCCACACAAGGGGTGTGGATACACGTTCAATGCATCTTACACACACTAACCCCCCACCTCTTCCTCAAATTTAGTCAAAGTACAATGGAGTCTAGGGTTTGAAGATTAAATCAGCTCTACAGGGAGTTTCACATACATCCAACAATCAAAATTTTATAAGAAAGTTCACATAGACATAGTGAACAAAACCCATAAAGCTCAGATCTCGTAGACAACATCGGTAGAAGAGGACTATAACACTGAACCCTAGGGTGTCCTATTTCAGTGCTCCTATCCAATCATAAAATGAAGGTTAGAACTTGATTTGTGATAGTGTCCCAGTCTACACAATGAATTCCAGACTCTGTCTTAACCATCTCAATCAATTTTTTTGCTAAGTCTTATTTTCTCTCCCTTATTACTATTTTTTAAAAAATTCAAATTATACAAATCAATAGCTTAATAATTGCACATTTATTTACTAATTTTATTACTCCAGACCCTTAACTAAATTAGGAATAATACACCGATAATCCCAAAACTATTAAATCAATAAACATGAAATTACTTCTAGTGAACCCATAATGTGCTTCTCATTTGTTATCAAATATGAGTAGTTATTTGGGTTAGTACATCGTGTCTTCACATTTATGAGGTTTGGGACATGTTGTATTCCAAACCCAAGGGCTTGCATAGTTAGACAAAATTAGGGGTTTATCACCCTAAATTTCTCCATGGTCTAACAAAAGGAACCAGTCTCCAAGTGTTTTAGTAGAAACAACCTTTCTCCAATGCTTCAACAGAAAAAGCATCATCTCTAACAAGTTGAAAGGGAAACATGTTTTTCATTAATTCACATGTGTTCCTTCCTTATTTAATTTTAAAATTTCAAGTTTATATTTCATATTTCACTTTATTCATTGAGTACCATATTTTGTTACAATTTTTACTTTGGAGTGTCCTACACAATTGGAACTTCTTACAAAAGACAAAGTGTATTGTATACACTTAGGTATACCTTTTCCTTTTACTCTAGTAATTCCATTACTAGAATAAAAAGGGGATATTGTAGGAACTAAAATATGGTATTAAGTACTTGACAATCAAAATATTGAACACATTTACCACACATGACTTGTGTGCACAAATATCATCCTAACTTCATCTCACTCTATCCTAGTGCTTTCTATGGGTTTGACCCTTCCATCTATTGTTACACACTTATAATAACCTCACTATTTATTTCAAACCTACATAATAACTTTCACATACATACCTAGATACTCAAGTTAGTCATATTGGGCATGGGTTACTATTATTAGATTGGGTTAGTATAGCTTGTCAATACTAACCTAAGCATGATGGTACCGAACCTCTCTAAACAATGGTCAATTCTCAAATCTAAAACATTTATATGTGTCAACATATACCATTTGGATAGTGTAGCATGATACATTAACCAATTAGAGTCACACACACACACACACACACACACACACACACACACACACACACACACACACACACATCTCAAGGCCTCACTTGATAAAATACTTGACACTTATCTGGTACACATCTATAAACTATTGCACTTTGAGAAAATTGTCATATCCCTCCCAAATTCAAAACCAATCACCAAGAGCTATCACAAGACAAGTCTAAAGTATACCAAAGCCAATTCAAATAAATAATTTTCAAGTATCAAATACAAATCATTAGATGCATTCATATAATGAAGGAACATAATTACATAGTCACACTAGGTGGAGAGTTATGCATGGCTAGTTTTCCATCCTTGGAGTATTAGATATATAGGTAGCATCTAATCATCAATGGGGGTATTTGGGGTCAACTCAAACCATTACACTTTTTCAAATTTTATAGGTTTTTGTCCCTCACAAGCACAACCATAGATTCAAGGTGATGGAAGCTAATTTTTGGGGTTGCAAGTATCATCAGGGTTCAACATCACACATATAGAGATTACAGAGATAGGCAAAGATGATTGTATGGTCATAAACATCATTTTCCTCATAAGTCAGTATCAATAATCAATATTGACCCATCCCTGATGGAACCAACTCTACACAAATATAAACACTATTCCAAAACCTGATGAATCACATGCCTGCTTCAGTGTATTTTCCATTGTCATTTTTTAGTCACAATTAGATAGTCAATTAGAAAAGCTAAGTAATATGTGTTTTGTACTTACTTTATTTAGCATATGTCACTTATGAAATCATTGCAATCTATTTTAATATTTTGCATTTAGATATATGCTTGAATGTAATATCTTAGTATATGAATTCACATACTAGTTTCTATCTTAATTAGATTAAGTAATTCATCTTAATCCAAATTAGGGTTCACTAATATGTTTTACCCTAATTTATATTAAGATGAATTACTTAATCTAATCAAGATAAAAAATTTAAATGAATTTAGATTACTAAATATGGAAATTAAGAATGAATTTGAATATAATAGATTGCAATGATTTGACAAGTGGCATGTGTTAAATATAATAAGTACACAAAGGGACAAGTACTTAGCTTTTTGACTAACTGTATTATGCAATTATGTTAAATGGTAGTGGAAAATAGATTGAAACGTGATTATGATTTATCCGGTTCGGGTACTATGTTTCTATCTATGTAGGTTTGGGTCTATCAGATCTGGGTTAGTGCCGGCTTTTGATATTGGCATGTAGTGGTCAGTAGTGATGTATGCCAAAAAAGGGGTCTTTGATCATATGGTCACTATTTCATGTCTCTTATAGTTTTGTATGTGTGATGTTAAACCTTGATGATGCAAGCAACCCCAAAAATCAACCTCCTTGACCTTGAAACCTTAGGTGTGTTTGTGAGGCATATAAACCTATAAAAATAGAGAAAGTGTAATAAAATGAGTTGATCCCAATCATGCTTGTTGATGATTGATTGCTACCTACATATCTCACACTCTAATGAGGGAAATCAAGACACATGTAGTTCTCCCACCTAGTGTGATTGTGCAATTTTGCTCCTTTGCTATATAAATGTAACTAATAATTTGGCTTTGATACTTGACAATGTTTGTTTTGACTTGGCTATGGCAAGTTTCAGTTTTGGCTTGTGACTACTTGTAGTTTTTGGTTTTGAATTTAGGAGGAATAAGGTAGTTTTTTCTAAATATGCAATAGTGTATAGATGTGTACCATACAAGTGCCAAGTCCCCTATCAAGTGAGGCCTTGATTTGTATATATATGAGTCTAATTGGGTAATTTATCATGCTACGCTATCTAAAACATACGGGTCGAACCATGAGAATGTCTTAAATTTGAAAAGTGACCATTGTTGGGAGATGATCAGTACCATTAGGCTTATGTCAGTATCAAATAGCGACAATGACCCAGTTTGATGGTAGCGACTTGTGCATGTGAGGACTAAACTAAGAATATTGACATGCCTATGTAGGATAGTATGCAAGTTTGAAACAGAGAATGAGGTTCTTATAACCTTATGTAACAATAGAACAGAAGGGTTAGACCCATAAAAAACACTATCATAGGGTGAGATGGCGAGTTAGGAGCATATTTATGTGCACATGTCATGCATGGTAAATGTATGTCACTGTTCATTGTCAAGTACTTAATACCATATTTTAGGTTATACACTTAACTCTAGCATTTTTTACATGAGGTTTACTTGGTAAAACAATTCAAAAACTCAAAAAAACATGCAACTCCCTTCTCCATAATGATAATCTTCGAAAGGCATGAAAAAAAATAGCTTCATTTAACCGTAAAATATTTCAATGGAAGTGTCATATCATGTTGAGTGAAGTGGTGTAGGAAAATGTCAAATGGAAATAGTTGTTTTGCAGACAAAGTATCAAGTGTGGGAAAGATGGAGGAATGAAGATTGGGTTTTGGTGTCTTACCCAATTGAACTTCATAAATTCTTGTTCTAGTTGATGTCAAAATCACGATGGTGAAACATGTCGAGTTCATTTAATTCCATATCATTATTGAGGTGCGACCAAAACGAAAGTTACCATTCATCAAGTTTTGAAGGGCCAACGTAAACATGTGATCATCTAAAGGATTGTCATCAAAACTTATTTCACTCCTAGTAAATGTGTGGTCAACATCCCATAAGAGTTCTCATACATTCTCAATTTGTAACAATTTCTCTCATGGAATTCCCAAATTTTTTCCTTATATCCATATTTACCATTTCACCTCATCTGCGAATCGATGCATCCATTGCAACTTGATGTGCAATGACTAATTTATATAGGACTTGTTAAGTAGCTTATATGCTATTATTCAGTGCCAAAGGTGGTGATGTCCAAAGAAGTCAATCGATGGCCGAAAGCCTATTAGCATTTGTATCTTGTTTATACTATATCAATTTTATATAGTTGAAACTCTGCCGTAATTATATAAATGTTACGTCTCATAACATAACGATGTGCAAATGTGCAATAACTTCATGGTTGTCAAACATTTCTTCAAACGCAAGAAGTTCCATATAACACTCCATCCAACAAATTAAAGGCACCTCACCACATACTTTCGGTTCAATATAATGCATTCTTTTATCACCTTTGTCCATTTTCTTAGAAAGATTTTTTTCTGTGTTGACTACCTATTTCAAATTGATTTGATGAACTGCTTTTCCTGAATCTTACGTTAAATCAATCAACGTACCAACAATCCTACGGCCAGGAACAGCTACGATAAACATGGATACATTCTACACCACCCGATGGGCTTAAAAACCTGCTTGCTTGTTACACAATGCAAGAATTTTGTAGTCAGCGGAGTGTGGAAAAAGTGAGGAATAAAGTAGCAAATGGAGCATCTGGGTAACCTCCAATCATCAACTTTTTTACACTGTGATCTTATATTACTATGTCCAGACTCTCAGAACTCAATCCAGATTGGATTTGTTTTTGGCCTACACAAGACATATACACAATAGATATTAGATATTCATTGAAGTTCAGAGATATAGATATTCAGAAATTGAACTAGTATGGGAAATGCACTGAGACATATGTATGAGGAATGCCACAGTCCTCGACTTTCAGAAGAAGCCCATGGAGCCAGTCCTGGCACAGCTGGTTTCGATGCATTGGCTCGTGATATCTTTCAATTTGAAAGCACTGGCCAGGTATTCTTAAAAATTCAGAGCAAATAAATTGTTTTTTGCTGTTTTTTTTTTGGTTGTTTGCCATTTTATCTTCATAACTTCACTACCCATAAGACAGAATTAAACTATACCTTTTGTTCTCTTCTCATTTTGGGATTGGGGTAGGCATACATAATAAAATTCTTTCAGCTTTTGGTAAAGTCTAGAGTCTGGCCTCATTCTTTGTGGTGTCGGATGTTTGTATTCAATAAGAATTAATTTCTTTTAGCTTTTGGTGAAGTCTAGAATCTGGCCTCATTCTTTGTGGTGTCGGATGTTTTTATTGAGTAACAATAAATTTCTAATAGAATCTTTTTGAATCAATCAACTTCACTAATGAATTAATAGATGTTTAAGTTTTCAGTGTTCAATTATTATTTGTTATTATTGAGGGATCATTTGTTGTTGACAATGTTATTGCCTTTTTAGTTTTGAGAGCTGGTCAGTCAAACTTTGTCCACAATTTCATCATGGCATTCTCTTCTTGATTTTGTTATTTGAATGATCAGTTTTACAATTTACAAGTTGGCACTGATATCGGGGATTGTGTATTGCTTAAGGTACCAGAGGGATTAAGCCAACATGTGGAATCTTCAAAGAAAACACAGGCTACATGGTATGGTTCTGTTCCTCTTAAGAAGTTCATTGATATGAGTAGGTGCAATGTCATCACAACTCTTTATTATTTCAAACTGAGAAGTTTTAAAGAAAAATTGTTTTTAATCATCTCAGGTCAGATCTGCATTAATCTCATGTGATACATAATTGAAAATTTTTATCCTCAACTTTCAGCCTCCTTATGGCCCTGGTTGTAGAAGGTTTAATGTCACCCTGCACAGAGTGTAGGGAACGGGAAAACCCTCCTCCTGACTATGCACCAAGAGCTGAGACTATTGGGCTTTTACCATTTACTTAGCTGGGTTGATTCCTCCCACAATTAAGTGTTATCCCCAGGTCACCAGGATTGCCCAGCCTTATGTCTCCAATATGTATCCCCTGCTCCCAAATTTGGCTGCAGCTAAGATTTGAACTAGGATGTCCTAATAAGTATGGGTTAGTATTTGAACCCAGAGCGTCACCAGGTCAAAATCAAATCATAGCGCATGATAGAGCACTACATGGCAATGTTCTTGCCTCCCTAAAATAGATTGCTGGAGACTAATTCTGCATTGCTTGCTACTTGATTTCAGAATATCCGTTGTGACTATAAATTATAGACCACAAATTAGTTTTAGACCAATTGATAAACCAAAGAAGCTTTAACTTTTGCTCGAGTGTGGTTCCTGTTATTGGTAAGACTTTAACCTTTTTCATTTGGAGATTTGAGTTTAAAAAATTACAAACAGGACATGGAAGACGTTTTATGGATAGCTTCAATAAATTAAGATTGTGATATGAAACATTTTATGCCGTTTATGTTGGTTGAGAGTCTACCACAAGTGAGATTACACTCATTGCTAATAATCAAAACATCACTGAAGCCGTTGCCAATGATGTTATTCTCTGTACCGCCCAAATGAGTAGGGTCACTTGGCAGATAGGCAAAGGTGAAGCTATTAGGTTTTTACCATTTGCAGGACTGGGACTGGGGTGATTTCTCCTGCAATTAGCTGTAATCCGTGGGTCAGGATCGCCTGCCTCGGGCAACCGGTACACATTCCGCGGTGGAGAGTTTCTCCGTAGCCAATCCTTAAACTTGTGTGTCCTATTTTAAGTGTTGGTTAGTGTTTAAGCCTTTGAACTTCACCAGCACATAATCAACATTCCTCTCACGGAACTCACCAATATCAAGCACACATCACACAGAAATTGATCTATGTTCTTGTTTCACTTGCATTTTCAATTCCTTTTGTGCTCAATTAAATCCTGATTCAATGCATCTTCTTCAATGGAATTTACACTTATCCGACTGGATATTTATTTTGAAAGGTATCAGAAAATCCAAGCAGCATGGAAGGAGGACCCACCCAAGAATGCTGAACAAGCAGCAATACTTATTGTCAGGACATTGCAAAGACATCACAAGGTCAATGTTGAGGTATATCTTAGTGTTGAAAGCTCAGCAGCCTTCACCAATGTAATTTTTCCCCTTTTGATGATTTGTCTTTCTAAGTTCAACTGAACCAGAGATCCCCTTATTTTCTAGGGCATCTTGGCATTTTATGGGCTTCCATACCCTACTGCATCTGTCCAAGTTACAGGAGAGGTTCCACAGAGATGGCCAGAAGGAGTGAAGTATGAGCTGCATACACTTCAAGTAAGGCATGAATAAAGTCTGTTTTCCTGTTGCTCGTCCCTTGTGTTTGCATCTACTAACATGGTGCCCATACCAGGTATCTGCCAGAGATGTTGCAGATGGCGATACTATCACGGTATATGTAGATACTAAGGACTCCAGAGAATCTGCAGAGGTTCCAATCTCTGTACAGAAAGCAACAATAGAGAGGCGCGAAGCTCGATCCAGACGGGATTATACAAGAGCTGATGCATCGCAGAATCAAATTACAGATGCAGGCTATAGGTCTGGTTTCAATGTCTTAAAAACTAATAAGTTTTCCTGTATGATTTTTTCATGAATGTTCCATGTTTGTGTTATACTAAACCAAGTAGCTTCCCTTTTGCATGAACAATGGAAACTGTTCTATTTTCTTCTAGATACTAGATATCCATAGGACTTCTATTTTGCAATAATCTCCTAAATTTACCAATTCAATATGCATCAATCAATAGTTGCACTTTTGGCTTATTGTACCAGACTTTACCAGACTTTACATATTGTAATATGCATCAATTAATTGAATTTAGGAATGGCTGTTCAGCATTTTGTAGTGTACATATTTTTGTTTAGAGGTACAATAGGTGCTCTTTTGGCTTATTGTACCAGATTTTACCTTCAGTCCCATTAACTGTGTTTTTTTGAGGACATCAATAATTTCAATTTCCCTGATTAGAATCTAATGGATCCTTCTTTGTTTAGTTTGAGCTTTAAAGATATGGCAACAATTACATCAACTGTCATTTCCAACAGG
The DNA here is from genome assembly GCA_037957365.1 of Torreya grandis. Taxonomy (NCBI): domain Eukaryota; kingdom Viridiplantae; phylum Streptophyta; class Pinopsida; order Cupressales; family Taxaceae; genus Torreya; species Torreya grandis. The sequence goes on along the minus strand of JARHVA010000775.1, from coordinate 2,758,033 downwards.
GTATTTGATGGAGCCAAAAATGGTGACGACATTCTAGCTCGCAGATATCGAATTCGACTAAGGTTGATGATCAAGGAGCTCTGGGTTTTTTTTTTTTTTTTTTCAAATTCATCTGATGCAAAGAATGCAAGATGATGGCCATTTTTTTCTCCGGTTAACGCATGAGTTCTAATGGCAAATCTAAATATAAGTGCTTCACAACTGCAGGGGAGTGGATGCACCAGAGAGCCAAATGCCTTATGGCAAGGAGGCAAAGGAAGCACTGCTGAATCTAGTTGAAGGGAAACACTTGCGCATCCTAGTCTATGAACAAGACCGCTATGCTCGCACAGTAGCAGATGTTTACTGTGGAAATATTTTTCTTCAGGTGAAAATTGCAGCAGATTTCAACAAATATCTAATATTTTATTCCCAAACAATTGCTTCTCTTGAAAATTTAAACATTTTTTTTGGGGGGATGAAAACTGCCTAAAAGATTTAGGATGAAAAGCTCATTTCTTAATGATTGATGACAAAATATACCCTGACACTCACTTTGGTGTGACCTATCATCAAGATGAAAGGTTTATACCTTGATGATTTATTATTATTAAGGTGAAAAATATATAGTAGATTGATATCTTGTTGTTAAAGTCATTTTAAAAGGTATTCACGTTGTTAAAGTTATTTAAGGTACGATCTTAATTTTAATTATTTGACTCTCCATGTCAGGTACTTAGAAAGATTTGTATCTTAAGAGATGGATATAAACAAGTATCATGTTCACTTTTAGCACTACAACCCTTTCAATAAAAATCTATTATTGATGATGTTCATTTCTTAATAATGAATCATAAAATATGACTTCATATATGACCTTTCATCTGAACCAAAAATTTATATTCTAGTGATAAACATAAAATGTAAAGCACCTCAATGCTAAACTCTTTATTAGATCAAAACCTTCAACCCAACAATTTTTTTTTCATTAAAAAAAAAAATATTTTTTCTAACAATATATAAATTGCTCAAATTTAAAATCTAATAATTTTTTATTTGTATTTGATTTTACTTTCAGGAAGTACTTTTGAAAAAAGGATGGGTATGGCACTACACACAATATAATCAGCGTTCAGAATTTGTTAAGGTAAGAAAAATTACTTTCAAAAAAATATTTTAAAAATTAAGATTATACGTATTTAGAAATGATGTTGGTAATTTTAACTTAACATTTCTTTGAATATCCATGTTCCATCACTAATATTGCTCTGTATTTAAAAAACAATTATAACTTTAAAAAGCATCAAATGTGTGATCTTAAAAATTATTTAAGATTTATATATTTTTCTAATTAATTCTGTTGTTTATTTTGTTTATTTATTAATGTTAATATAATAGTTATTTCAATTTTATAGTGGCAAAAAGAGGCCGAAGCTGCCCATGTTGGGTTATGGGCTTCATCCAATCCCCAGAAGCCATGGGAGTGGAGGAAAGACAAACGTGATGGTGTCCCCATTGCAACTTTTGCTTAACAATGAAGAGGATTTCATTCTTCTATTCAATTCCGAAATCTCATTTGTTCAACATATTCTTTAGTGTTTCTCCTTGCATTATCACCATAGTTGTGGATGTACAAATAAAAATAAATATAATTTTTGTTTGAAAATATTTTCTATTAATAAAATAGAAAGATATATAAATTATTTAAAAAATAAAAAAATAAAAATGACATGATAATAAAATTTCATAAATGAAAAATATATTTACATAAAAAATATTATGTTTAAGTTTTTAACTTAAATAAAAAAATTCTTTTAATTCAAATCTCAACTAAATATTACAATATACTGAAATATGGAAGGGAGAAAATTAATAAACACACACTACCAAAAAGAAAGTTGAGTGAACATTAAAGTGGTAAAATAAGTTGGAATAAATTTAAACTCAAACACGTTGGTTGATTATTTGTCTTAATTTAAACGTTTTAAAAAAATTATAATGATAATTTAAGTTGTGGAGGATTATAATATTTGAGAGATGTTAATAATTAATAGATAATATTTAATTTAATATTTATTTATTATTGTATGATAGTTTCAATTTTAAATTTGATATTTATTTAATTGCCATATAAAAGCTTTTTTCTTTGCTTCAAAAAATTGGTAAAAAAATTGTAATAAATTGGCTATATGATAGAATCTAGAATCTTAATTTTTTTCTACATCTCAATATAGTAGTATAATTAGATTGAGGTCATATGTCACTTGTCAACGATAAATTTATAAAGAAGGTAATAGAGTCATAAGTCAATGTAATATGTGACAAATCTAAGATATGCTCCTCAAAATTGATATCTATCAGTGTTTTTCAAATATATGTATTTAAGATATCTATACTAGTATAATATTTATGATGAAATATGCAGGATATGAGCAGTATATGACCAGATTGAAAGTATTGCAATGGGCTCCTTGCTCTCACCAATTATGGCAAATATATACATGGAATAATTTAAAAAATTAGCCCTTAATTCCACTCCATTAAATCCAAAATGGTGGATTTTTTTTGTAAATAACACAAACACAAACTAGCCTCATGCAAGACAGAGCTTGGATAGGTTTTTAAAAATTCTAAACATTAGACCAAACTACATTATATTTACAATGGAGGTGGAAGATAACAACCAAATATCATTTTTAGATGTCCTCATCATTAAGAATAATGATGGTTCTTTAGCCCACTGGGTATATAGAAATAAAACTCATATAGACAAATATATTTGCATGCAGACTCTCATAACCATCCAACCCAAAAACTTGGCCTTATCAACACTTTGGTAACACGTGTTATGAAAATTTTGTACATAGAATATCTTGATCAAGAATTAGAACATCTGTCTACGGTATTTAAAAGGGGTGGTTATAATGAAGGTCACATTAGAAAAATGATCTAGAAAGCATGGAGATAACCTCACATAAGACAACATGAAGAAAAGAGTATAAGAAAGGTTACTCTTCCTTACATCAAAGGAACAACAAATCTATTGGTTAAGGATCATTAGGAGAAAAAAACATTAAAGTAACATTTTCCCCTCTTAATACAATTGGGAACATGCTTGACAAGACAATAGATCAAACTAATCCTAATAGTCACAAAGGGAACTATATTATCCCATGTCGTTGTGGTAAAGTACATATTGGTGAAACATGACATTCAATTCAAATAATAATAAAAGAACATTACGTCAACCTCATACACACCAACTCCAAAAATCTATCTAAGCCGAACATTCTCATAACATTGGTCATCATTATTGTATAGATAAAGTAAAATTTAATGTCAAAGAAGATTATTACAGGGGAAAAAGGATTGGAGAAGTGGAAATCGAAAAGAATCTAAAAAATATGAACAAAGACGATGGTTGGAAACTTAGCAATAGTTGGAAGTCAATGATTCATCTTATTAAGAATGAACATAACAATATTCATTTTATTCCTCCCTCATAACAAATGCCAACCTAATCTATACCTATGATAAAAGCATTACTTATGGGAAATCAATGTCGTCTTTTTACTCGTGGTTCTCTCCTCCTAACGATGGGCCTAGCATAGGATTGAAACATTAAGTTTCAAAGAATCTCAATGTATTTTTTCAAGCTAATTTCAATAGTATAATATTAATATAAATAAAAATATTCTATATTTAATATTATTATGAGTAAATTGATAGAAATCTCATACATCAAATTGATGTTTGCCTTAATGATAATTGAAAAAGTTATCTTTACCTTCACATATAAAATACTTTTTGTACTTTATATATCTTAGTGTTACCTTTTTACATAATGTCATTTAATGTTAGTTTATTATTGTTATTTGTATTTAATCTTTCTAAATATTTAAATTTATATTTAATACTTGTATTTACTCCCTAGCATTCAAGATTATCAGAGTATTGTGGCCAAGGTTTCTAGGTCAATCAAAAGTACAAATTTATTAAGCACAAGTAGAATAATTGCATAGACATTATTGTGAGCAAACCAAATTGAGAATATTGCACAAAAACAAGATAAATCATCCAACACACTTCATGAATAGCTCACTAATGCAAGATGTATAAATAGGGAGGTGAATGTGTAACCTCCATAAGCCAAGAATAGAAGAGTAACTCCCATACCCATAATAGATGGTCAAGAGAGTTACTCCTATAATAGTGGTCAAAGTGTAACTCTCAAGTACACCTAAGCAAGCTAACCCATTAGATTAGGAAAAATCCAAGTGAGCAAAATAAATCTATAATAAATATGGAAAAATAAAATCCTACACTAATACCCCCCTTGTAAGTGTAGCTTAGGTGAGTAGAGGCATGGGTCCTAGAAAAAAGGCCCAATGAGGTACCCATGAACAAAATAAATCTCATAAAGTGAAGAAAAGGAGAAAACCCATGATAAAAAAATCCCTCATAAAAGAGAGAAAAAAAGAAGATAAATAGTGCATGCTCTAAGGATGTAGGGAACAACCAAAAATGCATCCATAAGTGAGAGCAACAGAACACATAGAGAGAAGAGCTATGAAGTCTCCATATAAGATGTTGAAGCTACCTATAGTAGAGCTCAATAAATGATGAATATCACTAATGAGTTCCTCTACCTGAAGACTAAAGAAGCTCCATCCATATTGAAAAATGGTCCTTCCTTTTGCTAAAGGAATACCATGAGATGTGTACTAAAATTCTACCCATTACATAATGGAATATGAATACAACAATACAAATATGTCTCAAAGAGATCCAAAACAAGGCGTGGAAGAGGTCTGTGAAGATCGTGCATAAGAACTAGATGTAATGCCATTGAAGGGAAGCTATCAAAAGAAGGACATGTAACATTCTTTGGAATAATGTCCATGTGAAGAAGAGAGCTCAGCTCACCAACTTTCAACACTGAAGAAGATACTATAGATCAATCACATAGATCTATAATATGAATATCCATAGAAACATATTAGTTATCAAAGCTCTCAATGGGTGTAATCTCACTGGAAATAGTAGACTCCTCTGAAGTACAATATTGTGAAGGATATAAAAGAGCAACATCCTAAATGGGGATGAAAGTATAATCTATAATGGGACAACTAAGGTTGGGAAGAATATCATCTTGTAATGGTGGCTTAATAGAAGGCAAAGCATGATCCACCATGAATGTGTCATGACAAGAACTAGGAGTAGTCACAATATTCTCTGAAGAGAAAAGATGAAGAGGAGGAAGAGGAGGAGTAATATAGATCTCAATAGGATATCTGAAAAGAGATTGTAGGATGATCCAAACAGTGCAATGACATGTTGTATGTTTCACATGGCAATGGAGATCCATGGAAACATGTAACAATATTATACCAACAACCTTGTCATAAGTGTTAGCCCACTTATTATACTGACCTGAATCAAAAGAGGCATGAATATGTCCATATATGATTCTTTCTTGTGACCAAGTGTTCCATATAAGCACACCAAAAAACATAGTTGGTCTTTCCAAGAAGAACCACTAGTATAGAAACAACTCTCCTCATCTGCTAGTATCTCCCAAGTGGAGTCGACATGACTGAGATAAGACACTAAAGAAGTGCAATGAGAAAAACACTATATAAGTGACAATTCATGCTTAGTAAATGGACGCCAAGCTCAACCAATAATGCATCCATAAATGTGAGACTAATATATGAAAATGACACTAAAGTGGCACACAAGTTATAGAAACTGAGTGTGCACATAAGAAATAAAGTAGGGCCCATAACAACCCTTTTAAGATAATTAGAAATGACCCCTCTTGTGTTTACAAGTAACACAACACACTCAAATGTATGGATGTTAGACTCAATCGATAATGCATCCAAACAGGTAAGATCAAATAACACAAAGTGCTAATGCACATCTCAGTGAATAAATGTTAGGCGTAGCTGGCGATGTGTCCATATGAATGAGAAATTAGTGAAGTGATCACTAAATGAATACATGTGAAAATAAAAACAAGTGAAATAAGAGGACGTCGAGCTCTATCGATAATGCATCTATATGTAAATCTCAACAAGATATATAAAATGTTGTGAGGGGATATAACTACCTATCAAATCGAACCTCACCTTTTAATGGAATAAAGTACACTAGAATTACTAAATAAGGGATCATGACGTAGGGGTCTTGGGGTGGTAGTCTCTAACAAGGTCAAGGGGCAACATCCCTTGTGGGGTCCTAGTAGAGCCCCAAGCATGTTCCTACATGGCCCTTAGAATTACCCAAAATTCACCAATTTTAGTCCAAAAAAATCCATAATGGAATTAAATTTGATCAAAACCCCCATTTTGGCACTTTATAATTTTAGTGCATTTATAATGAAAATGAGACTAATAGAATGGGCATGGAAAAATATGCACTTTTGTAAAAAATGACACTCAAAGGCAAGATACTGATAAAAAATAATCATGATTCCCTTTTTTCATCATTAATAGCCCAAATCAATTAATTTTGAACCAAATTTAAAAGTTCTAAGGACTAAAAATCAAACATAGACTTACATACACTCATTAGACTCATGCTAAGGACCTCTTCAACTACAATGCTAAGTCTTCAACTAACCCACCAATATACATGCATGTGCAATCCAATGCAGAGTAAACCACTTGAGGCCATTAGTAAAAAATCAGCTCTTTAAAAATAAAATAAAAAATGCTTTGATTTTAAATTAGGGTACAAATTTTTTAATTAGTTTTAGACTTACAAATAGAAAACTTACCGTTAGAGAGGAAAAATACCAACGCCACCATTGAGAGGAGAATACAAGTTGTAAATGCCATTAACAGGCCTGGAATAGTTCAAAAGTGCCATGAACAAGTATGGGAGGAGATTTAGATGCCATCATTAGGGTTAGGAGGAGCTTCAAACACCATGAATAGTTTCAAGGAATGCCAGAATGGAGTTGAAGTAAGCCAAAAAAATGTAGGTCTTGGTCTGAGTGGAGTGAGAAAGAGGTCCAAAAAGCATAATGGAGCTGTGTAGGGCTAGAATGAGCTGGTATAGAGGCTAAAAATGAGTTGTATAGATGTTAAAGCTCCAAGTATAGCTCAAATGCATCAAACCAAGGTCACCATGGGCCAAGAGGAGGCCATCCATGATTGCAAAAACCCAATGTTAGTTTAGAGGCGTCAGACCAAGGTTTGTAGATCACGTGGCATGTTACATCCTGATTTCACTATGATTTATAACCTTTAAATCTATGGATTAATATGATTATTATTGCTTTGATTTGAGCTTTATGACATATACTGTTATGGGATAGTGATATTTCTAATTAGTATACATGATGTGATAGTTGTACTTTCTTATTACGTACATTATGGATGCATATTTGTTAGTTTTACATAATTAGTTTATATATATAATGACTTAGACTAACTACCTACTTATTGTGAGGTGGATGTAGGATTGATCCTACCCTTAGATTATAATGAGGGAGAGAATCATCAGAGAGGATGAAGTATGTGGGACGATTAGAGGATGACAGAGGACTACTAGTAACCCAAACTCACACACCATAATAGAATGACTAATTAACTCTTTTTGTTTGATATGTTTTGCTAGTTGTATGGCTGTGAGTACTTGATTATTTTTGCAGTGATCAGTTTATGAATTAAACAAATTGATTTCATTATTCAATAGTTTTTAGATATATTCAAATATGATTATTGTGATTATTATGTTTTTGAGATGTTATTCTTTGTAAACTAGTAATTTGTGTTATTTAATGCATCTTTTAAAGATAATTGAAGATAATAACCTAATTTTTATAGTTGACTCAACAAATAAATTAGTGGATATATCATTAAAATGTTTGAATATAGGTTCAAAAATTATCATTATGATTAGCATTTAATCTAGTATTCATGCTAACCCTAAGTAGACTATCCTAATTAACATGCTACAATTGTTAGATAATGAACATATTCTAGATAACTTACCTAGTATTAGTTAATGTTGACTTTGTTTATAGTTGGCATGATTATCTAGTCTTAAGAATGTAGTCAACTTTCAAATATATTTGGTTAGTAGAAAGGATTTATTTTTGGAAGCCTAATGAAAAAGATTTGTTAAATTAATTGGACTTGAGTAGTCTTTGGGTTGAGTTCAATTTTTGAGCTAGAATAAAGATTACATAATTATGGCATTTTTGATTATAGAGTTCGGTTATTGTGAACTCAACATGCATATTAGAAATAACAACAGCCTTCGCCATTGATGGCATGTGAGGAACATGAGAGATAGGGAGTAGGAAGAAAAAGGATTTAAAAAGGAAGTCCTGGAGGTTTTTGGAGAGACACAGAGAGAGGCAGAGAAATAAGAGAGGCAGATTTGGGAGTAAGGGGATTTAAGCTAAGAAGTAGGGAATCATTTTCAGAGACAATCCAGCTTGTCCAAGTTGGTTCTGAAATTTGTAATTTTGAGTATTATATAGTTTGAAAATGGATATGGGTAGTATATTTTTTGATATTGATATATACGTGGTCATGATAATTGGAAACCTAATTCAATTCAGATACCTAGTGATTTATTTGTGTGGCATTATCTAGAATGAATATAATGGTTTTCATATTGACCACCAAGTTATGATACGCTTAGCCCCAAATAAAAACTCTGTACACAATAATTAAAATTTGTTATATTAAAGTAAATTCTAGAAATGGTTTATAACAATGACTATATATATTTTTATATAGTAGCGGTTGAGTATACTTAAATCCTTAATTGAAATTATGAATTCCAAATGATCTGTCATATATTAACATTCCATAATCAATGTTGGAATGCTCTGAATAATATGGTTTAGAAAGATTCATAAAAAGTGTGAAGATAATTATGTTTCCTCTTTAAATGAAAGATTGAATGTTTGGTGAAACTTTATTTTTCCTCAAATTTTTGCATTGATGTTTGAGTCAAATTGCACTATCATTTGAGTTGCGATGTGAATCTTGAGTTGCATGTTGCATTTTGACTATAATAGTATGGCATATAGGATTCTAGATATATTTATTTGAATGATTGGTTTATTAGTACAGTTAATAGTAAAGTGGATTATATCATTCAATGTTAACATTGGCTTTATTTTAATTTCTTTTCTGCTAGCCAATCTCTAACAATTGATATTTATCTTAGCTGTTAACTATCATGTTTATTCACATCATCATCTACAATTTTTTTTGAGTCTCAGGGATTTAGATTTGGATTAGAATTATTATATTCACATTGGGTCGCATGTTCCTTTGGTTATATAATATGACTTGGCCTTGGTGTTGTCCTTTGAGCCATTGGCATCAGAATTTGCTTTGCATTTAGGCTTCGTTGCTTACCTTAAAACTTGGCTGTATATTTCTTTGCTTAGTTGCTTGGCAGATTTGAGCATGCTCAAGTTTCTTTTGGTAAGATTTTGGACATTCCCATTTTAGACACTGATCTTCATCTTACTTTTGGCCACTTATCTATTTTTTACAAATTTATAATCAGTCACATGATTCACACCTAGTTAGTTGTTTGCCACCTATTGGCATTTCATCACAACATAGTTGTTGAAATTATTTATAAAGTAATATTTTGATTTGGATTCACTTGCCACATGACTCCCTTTCATACACTCAAACTTTACAAAGTCACAAATAAATTTGTCACTAAACTTGAAGACTATGAGGATTGTAAGGCAATCACCACTAGTCCATCAATAACCAATGCTTTCCCCAAGTAATTTTGTATGAGTTACAATAAGCATGAACTCACATGTATATTTAGTTATTATAGCTACTGTAATTACAAAAGTTACTCCTATACTATAGATGGTTTTCTGTTTATAATATATGAGGTGACTTAGAAATGTGATATTAGGATTGTATATATTAATTGTCCCTCATTAACAATTAGCTATTGTATTTATGTTTAGAGTATTATATTCATGGATAAGCCATATGTGTGGTAATTGAGTATTTTACATGTAAGTTATCATATATTAATTGACCCATATTTGGTATGCTATGTTACTAGTTCATTACTTAACTTATCTACGATACATAATGCATTTTAGCATATGTCACTTGGACAAGTTTGGTGTACTTTACTTATATTATGATAAGCCTTATGATTTGGGATCACTTTCATTTTAGTGTGGGAAACAAAGCACACAATATGGATATAACACTAGTAATAGATACACATTTGTGAGTTAATAATAGTATGCATTATAAATACATAACCTCAATGGACGTGTGGGGTCATATACCAAAGCTTATGACTAAAAGAGATGGTTACTTTTGAGTCTTAGAGTGTCTGAGGGACCAAATTAATAGCCATAAGTAAGTAGTCTCTAGAAGCCAAATTAAGCTATCTAAAGGTAAGATTATGGTATAATTAAATTGTGTATTTATGACAATTCGATAATAGCTTGACAAATTATTACTTATAGTAATGGAATCTGGTGAGTGGTATATCTTGTGAGAGTATTAATATGTGCAAATGATTAGATATTTATAAAATAAAATAGTGCATCGTGATGTGTGCCTAAAGATTATGTTTTCATTTGATTATTGTTATGTAATATAATCTAGGGTATATGTAGGAGGTGTAATCCCATACTTGATTAATAATTATAGTGTAAGATTATTTATTCATGTTTGAGTAGGGTGCTAATGTACAATGAGATATGATAGTATGGGATATCATATAATACTTCAATTTAAATGTATGTTATGCCTAGATGGTACATATTATCATTGTTATGTCTAGACTCTCACCTATGTTGATTGATTAAATGTATGTGTGTTGATTATTACTTGAATAGTATGTTTTGTGATAGTTATTAGGACATCATACATATGTGCATACAACCTTGAGAGTGTAACAAATGCTAGATTAGACTTTTATGTGTTGTATTACTTACTTTGTTATCTATACTTGAATAAAAGCTTATGGTTCCATGTATTTATGGCTACTTTGTATGATTAATTGTGAAAAATTAGTAGTTTACTAAACTATGATAATATGGGTTATCATGGGGTGTAGTTTGTATGAAATTTATTATGGTAGTTAGAATATGTAGTCAAATATGTATTTTACCTGGGTGGTATAAATTGTAGTCATTATTTCTAGTATGAGTTAGAAAATAATGTAAGATTAATTCATACGTTTAGAAAAATAAATATATACTTTGCTTACTCCTATGTTTAACATGTGTAGTAATATGATTGTTGGTAAGATGTAAATTGTATGAATCTTGTGGTTAAATGGTATTTGACAAATCTTGCTTTGTTGATACTGAGTAAGGAGTGGGATGGATTCCATTGGCTTACTAGCATCATAATGTCCGATGAAGGCAAATCGATTAGGTGGTGTCTATGAATTTGATAGATGTATATATCACTATTTATTGTATATTTCTATGAAAGTATGTTTAGTAAGACATTATCATTTCATGAGTATGATTTACATGTATGTGCTACATCTTGCAATAAAATGAGTTTTCTATGATACACTACATGTTTAGCTTAGAAATCATACAACACATAGGTACTTGCTTGTTCCTCTGGATTTTGCATTGTCACCATCTACCTATCCATGAAGGGAGGGTCATTCCCTGATAGGGGATTGTGTGGGGGCTTGTTGGTCCATGGTTGGTGTGGAAAAGCACTCAGATGATGCTCTCCTTCCCCACTATAGTACTTACCTAGAGACTACACTTGAGATTATCAGGGATACACGAGTTGATTCAAATTTAGCTCCAAAGAGATTGATATATATTTATTGTATAAAAGCTAAAAGTCTAATGGAAAATGTAAATATGTAATATTTTTTTGTACATGAACAACAGTTGCTATATTAGTGTATTTATTTTTCTTGTAGTTGTAATATGTTATATTGCATTTGGAATTTTGTTGTTCTAAGTTTGTAATAATGTAATTTGATTTATATTACTGTGGTTTTGAGTGATTGATTGTTAAGTACGTTTTTTTAAATAAAAATACTACATTATTCTAAGTACTACTGGAAGGGTTATAACATGGCACCAATGGAGAGCCAAAATGACTGTGGAAGGTATGTGGAGGGATTGTGCAGGTGTTGAAACCCTCAACATGTAGGGAAAAATCCTTCAAGGAGCTTGTAGAACAATAGGGATTTCAAAGATATTGTGAAATCTTCAAACACGTAAACTCTACAATTAGCACAAAAAAAAGCTCTGCAAGGACTGTTTAGCCAATGTAATATTAGATAGAGGCAGATATGAGGCCTTAGAACTCTTGAATTTTCTATTAGATTTTTGATGATACAACCACTCAAATCCAATATTGAACTCAACCATAAAAAAGGCATATCAGAATAGTTGAATCAGATAATTAGACAATCCTATTTTATAAATAATAAACTCAAAATTTTAAATTTTAACAACAAAAACAAAACCAAATAATCAATAAATCAGATTGATGCTCTGAACCATGTCAAAGCATTGGTTAGGATCTGTGGTTCAATCAAAATCATAGATTTATTAAGCAAGAACAAAAAAATTGCATAGACATTGCTATGAGCAAAAACTAGATGGAGAATATTGTACAAAAATAAGACAAATCATCCAAAACAATCCATGAATAACTTGCTAATGCAATATGTACAAATAGGGAGATGAATGTGTAACCTCCATAAGCTAAGAATAGAAAAGTAACTCCCATAGCCAGAATAATCGATCAAGGAAGTTACTCCTATAATAACGATCAAACTGTAACTCCCAAGTACACCTAAGCAAGCTAACTTATAAAAATAAGAAAAATCCAAGTGAGACAAATAAACCCATAATAAACAAATATGGAAAAATAAAAATCTACACTAACAAATATTTTTTTGGGAAACAATTTAAACACTTTCTTTTTAATTATTATTTATATGATGAATAATATCTAATTGAGTGTGTTTCTATAATAATAAAAATTATGTAAGTTTAAAATTTCTAATTAAATTATATATTATTATTAAAAAAAATAATTAAATTATTTATGTTTAAAAATAAATAAATAAATGTTTTTAAACGCATCATAGTAAGCACTCCAACTAACCATTAAATTTTGATCTCTAATTTTATATTTTGTTTATATTAATTTATCTTTTTTTAAATTATAGAAGAATATAATTAATTTTGTAAAGACATTGATTTATCAATTTGAATAGATAATAAGTTTGGATTTTACATGATGGTGTGAGATGACAAGTTATAAACAAAATCAAGAAGTACAATACAATTAAAAAAAACAAACTAAAATTTAGAAAATCAATACCTATTAAAATAATAAGATGGTTAATTAAATCAGATAAAGTGACCATTTATACACTACTCTCTCATTTTCTTCTTTATTCTATTATTTATTTTGCTTTTTTTCTTCTAAACTTAATTTATATTTATCATTTTTTCTTTTTTAAACTTAATTTATGTTTATCATTATTTTAAATTACAATATTTTGCATACTCACCAATTCAATGTTCACCTCTTATGATGATAAGTAGATTGTTACCAAGTAAATGAAATCGTTTATGTGAATCTTAGTTTTTAATTCTTATTTCAATTCAAAATTGTTAATAGTGGTTAGGAAAGAGGTAAAACAACACAATTTGATCATATTGTTTCACTAAATTTTGTTTATTTTAAGTCTAAAGGGAAACAAAGAGAAGGATGGGGATAAGTGGTTAGAATGAACTTAGATTTGGTTTGCATGCTGTATCTAGACATTGTGAGCAGTCTTCTTTGGCTAGGGAGGACTACTTGAAAATAAGAAAGCACTACCATAAAGTAGATAAATGAGTGGGATGACAAGCTATGTGCTTGTTCTAGGAAGTGTGAAACTTCCCCAGAGATGACAGTCCACTTTTGAGAGGCAAAAGAATAATAACTAAAATAAAGGTAAATAGAGAGTAAAAGAGAGATAAAATTACCATTTGTAACAACCTGTTCACAGTCGAGAGTGACAGGGTGCAGGTGAGATGTTTTGTTGGTGTTTTAGAAGTTATCAGGGTAGGTTTTAAAGAGGCTAGGGAATTGACAGTCACAAACATCAGTAGGAGTGTGACCGATATCAGTTAGGTTGTCGAGGTCGGTAATGAGGTGACCGATGTTGGTTAGGCTACTGAGGTTGGTAGGGGCAATAATTATCTGGGAGGTTACAAAAGGCTTTTCCAGGTCTAGAAAATGGTTTGGATCAGGTCAGAGAGATTGAGAGAGTTAGGAGAGGGAGTTTATGGCTTGCTTAAGTCTGGTCAGAGGTTTGGCATGCATGTAAAGAGAAACAAGCAAGGAAGCTTTATAACTCCCTCACGGGGGAATGGTCAGAAGTGCATAAAGTAGTGTAGGGTAGATATAAAGAAATGAAAGAATAAATATTTAAATGACCTATAGTATCAGTGATATACTTAGCTATGGTGGTAACTGAATGATAAGTGCTAGGTTGATAGTCTCTATTTGGGAGTCTGAACCTAAATGCCTAAATAGAGAGAACAAATAGATTTTGTTGGTCCTCAAGAGCTTAGTTGTTGATGGTGATTGAATTACATAGAGTGATTGTAAGCCTGGATGTCAAAAAATAGAATGATGAGAACCTGGATGAGAGTAAAAATTGATTTTCTTAATTTCTATTGACCTAAATTATAGGTTGGAGTTTAGCTTATATTTTTGACATCGGTGATCTCACTGATGTCAGCAGGTATCCCATCGACATCGATCATGGGTTGATCGATGTCGACAACCCATACTAGGTAAACCTTTCTATTCTTAGCCTATTTTCTATTATTGTGTGTGCCAAGTGTGACACCCATTATAAAATGGTAAAAATAATAGGTTAGGAAGAAAGTAGTTGTTTAGAAATTTAGTTTGGGAGTGGGAATAAGTCTTGGATAGTTAGGATGATGGGACCAAGTCTTGAGGTGACTCATCAGGGGAGAATTAGTCATAGGGCAAGGTGGCCAGGTAAGGTGGCAATAGGGGTTCTTTAATTAACTTAATTAAGTATTTTAAATTAAGTAAATATGTGACGGGTAAAAGTATGGGTTGGGGAGATTAATTTTTATTATTAAAATAGGCTTAGGAGGGTTTTAACATATGGAATTATGCACGTGTGTGTGACATAATTTTGGTGTCTATATTTTCCCCTTTTTGTTTTATAATTTATACCGATATGTTGCAAGACAATAACTGGAGTTAGATACTCCAAGTATTGGATGAGGTTTTCCCCTAAAAATGGGAATCAATGGAGGAGAAACTAGAATCAGGTACTGATTTGATAGAAAGGTAATTAGGTGGCTGGTGGAGAATTGAGCATCACTTCATATAATGAGCTATAGTTGACAACATTAAGAACAAGCAAAGTTAAGGAGGACTTGGATAGAAATAACAAAAGCACAACTTGTAAGTGATAACTGATAGGTCAAATCAATCAAAGTTATAGCTCCAATGGTCAATATGTCCTAGGTATCTAAGGTAGGAAGTACCCCTAAGAGACACAAAATGGTTGAAGGTGATAGGATAGGCTTTGTTTCCATCCATAACACCTAAAATACATATGTGTGCATAATAGCCAACTATAGCGGAATAACCTAAGTATTCAGATAAGCAATGCACACCTGGTGTAAAAGGGTCAATGAACGAGGAAATATTTGTGATCTCCAAACATAATCATTGAGGGTGAATATTTGAGTGATCTTCAATGTCATTTTTTCATGGTTGGGGGAGATATATGTGATCTTCAGTTTCCCCAATGTATGGTAAAGGTTATGCAAAGTTGGGTGTTTCTGTGTTAGAAAACATGATTGGAAAGGTGCCAATGTTGGTAATATGTGCTGATATTAGCAAGATAAAGTGTTGACATCAACATAAGTAGGGTAATGTTGCTGATGTCAATAAGCATAAGCACTAATGTCATTAGTTAGGTTAAGATTGCTGACATCGATGGCTGACCAAACCCAATAAAAGGGGGTTTGGTGGCCGACCAAACTTATTTACAACTTTGTGATTTGAGAGAATAAATAGGGCTTTGAGAGCGATTTGAGATGGTAGCACAAGGAGGGGACCCATCAGGAGGCACATGACCACAAGAGCCAATAGTGTCAACCAGGAGGAGATGGTGAGATGAGGTAAGAGCCAAAACTACCTTGATTTTGTGTTTGTAAGTTTTAGGTTAAATGAGAGGTGGATGTGTATAAAATAAGATTAGGGGGAAGAAAATAGGTTAGGGTAGGTGTAGGAGAAGTTAGGGGGTAGTTTTAGAGGGGAAATGGGTGAGTTGGGTTTGGGTTGTTTAACCCTGGGGCTGAACCAATTATCGATGTCAGTGAGATCGATCGATGTTGACTGACATGAAATTTAGGTCAATAGTGTGCTACTAATGTTAGCCATGACATATGCTGATAAAGCATTGACATCAACATTGATGTTGACATTAGCTACTATTAAAAAGTAACAAACAAGAAAAAGGGTGAGTTTTTGATCTCTAGTGGGAGTAGTCAACTAGCCTAATGGTTGAACTAGGCTCAGAAGATCCCGTGTCATTTGAGTCTACCTACATAGCTTGGTTTAGGGCCTTAGGCTAATGTAGTTCTCCTAAAACCTAAGAAAAAGATCTAAAAAGGTGTGTATTAGAGAAAAAGATAAGTTGAGATAGTTGAGAGGTCTAGGTTTTAAAAGATACATCATAGTGTCAAGGGTCAAGAATATAGGTAGTGAGGCCTATATTTGGAATAGGTAGTGTTAGCCTAGGGTAGAGAGAGAGATAGTGAAGCCTAGGTAGTTAGTAAGGTGGATTTATGGTTGAGATAACCTCAAAAGACCCTATGTCGATTGAGTTCTGCCTACATAGCCTAGTTTAGGGCCTCAGACCAATGTAGCTCTCTTAATAAGAAGGGAAAAAGGTGGTGAGTGATTAGATTAAAAGGGATGTGACCTGATTCATTTATGTATGGATGCAGGGGAGGATGGAGCTTACACTACAAGATCATCTATTAAGGTTATTGACACACATGAGGAGAGATGTTACTCCAGATGAGTGGGATCATACGGTAGCTACGGGTTTGAGAGGAGTGCAATAATACTATTACATTATGAGGGATGTGTCATTAATGATAGCATTGATTGAGAGGTGGGATCATACCACCAACACCTTCTATCTACCGACTAGAGAGTTGATAGTCACATAGGATAATGTCTATAGGATTTTGTAGCTACCACTTCAGGAAGAAGAGCTTTTCACATGCTTGAGAGAGGAGTATGATATATACATGGTTAGTTTATATGGGGAGCATGTTAGTGAGGTGACATACCAGTCTATGAGTTTTGCATATGAGCCACTCTACATGGCTGATGAGGAGCAACATCATATAAGCATCTTGATGATGATTGGGATCATAGTTTATGCATTACCTGATGCAAATAGAGAGAGATTTTTGATTGATTTGACAAGTGTGCTTACATAGATGATTGAGCAATGAAATATTTTTATCCGGGGTCTAGTATTTTTGGTATAGTTATATAGAGATCTATGGGGTTTGAGGTTGCATCAGTGATATAGTTTATGTGTCAACCATCTCCTGCACTATTAGGTATATGAGCACATCATGGTGACATGACCACTGGGAATACCTACCACTATCTTGGCCAGCTTTAGGGATGGATTTAGATGGTGGAGAGATGGGATGGAATAGACTCAAGTGAATGGTGTTGTGTGAGACATCACCTACTATAGGTGCATGATTGAGGGCCTGATCCTTGTAGATATCATTCGAAGACTGTATTTGACATATCTAGTTTTTAAAGGGTAGGAAAAGGAGTTTATAAGGTTATAGAGCTCATTATTGGTCAGGGGGAGATGGGTCGATGAGCTAGAGATGGTACCCATGGCATGGGTCAGGAGGTAGTTCGGTCTACTACAAGATATTCTACCTGCCTTCCCTTGATATAGGAGGGATGACATAGAGGTACCTTTACCATTGCCCCAAGAGACTGATGTGATAGATTTTGAGGAGCTACTAGTAGGGCCAAGTGTTGGGGACCTAGGGTGTACAATTGCCTATACAACTTGGTAGGTAGGGTTGCATCCAGTGGTAGAGATCAAGAGGCCATGAACATACATATAGGGGTTAGTCAAGGAGAGAGATACGACATTACAGGCATGAGATACAATAGTATAGGCTTGAGATGTAGTGGTGTAGGCTTGAAAGATAACCCAGACAAAGGTTTTATCCTTACAAGGGTAGGTGGTGACATTGTAGGGTTAGATTAGGGCTCTACAAGGTAGGTTGTAGCTCTACAAGGCTAGATGATTATTTTACAAGGTCAGGTGACTATAATGATGGTAGAGAGAGATAGTCTGAGAGTAGTAATAGGTCAGGCCACTCCTCCTCCACCACCACCATAGGGACTAGTACAGGTTGGGCCATCATCAAGTGTCATGGGTCCTCCTTAGACTATATTGATGGTGAGGTATTTGACTATCCTAGATGAGATTGATTACTATGAGAGGGTGATTAGAGAGTTCTTGTATATACAGAGATATTTAGAGTTTAGAGAGCAAGAGAGGTCGATGCCACATGTGATGGCTTTGAGCTCACATCAATGCAGACATATAGAGAGTGGTGATGATACTGCATCCTCATGACTTCAGGAAGAGCCTTGAGGACCTTGAGTATCAATGTTTTCTAGTTTTTTTATATATGTTATATGTATACCAGCTTGTGAGCCGAAGATGTGAGATGTACATTTTGAGAGAGATTTATGATGTTTTGATGATGTAGATGATAAACATGTATTTGATCACATATTTATATATATGAGATGTTCATTTATTGCCATGTGTTTATTTGAGATGCATCACTTATGATCATCATGTTGATATGGATGATGTTTATTTATTGCTATGTTAATTTAGATGTTAATGTTGATCATGTTATTTGATGTTAGACTAGTCTTTCCCATTTATGTGATGGTATATGCGTAGTTGATTGGTTAGATTCATCTCAGTATTTTTCCATATTTGTGATGGTGTATGCTTAAAATGAGTAAATTGAGTGGGTTAATTTTTTTTATCATTTTTCCATGTGTGATGGTGTATGCGTAAAATAAATAGGTTGATTAGGTTAATGTTGGTATGACATTGTTTTTGCATCTCAAATAGAGATATCAACATGTGATGTGGATGGAAAAATATAAAGGCAAAATTCTTGTGCATTAGAAAAGAACATAATTTAGAACATAAATAGGCTCAGGAAAATGAGCCTCTTTCATGCCTTATATCTTTGAACCATTGTGTTTGTTAGAGAAGTATCATGTTTACCTCATGTTAAGTGACCTTCATAATCCCTTGAAAGAGTATGAGGGGAAAATAGGTAGAATGATGGAAAATGTTGGTGACCTGAGAGCTAATATAGGCAAGTTCATGACTTAAAGTTTCTTTTTTTTTTTTTTTTTTGTGTAAGCTGATTAATGCGGGAAGCCTACAATGAGATTTTGTATAGGCTAAGGTTGTGCAAAGAGGTGAAGAGCCCTTTGTATTTTTTTTCCCTTTGAGAACAAATCTTGGCTTAGCCATCCTTCAAGGGAGTGGTCTAAGCATTTATTTTAATTTTAAATAGCTGTCCTTCAAGGGAGTAGTCTATTGATAATAGTAGAGGGAAGTTACACAACTGTCCTTTAAGGGAGAAGTCTATGTTAAAAAACATGACCTAAGATTTTAGAACTTTTTCAAATATCCCATTTTTTTTACTTTTAGTCATGGACAAGACTATAAAGGCTTAGGAGTTTTCCACTGTGAGGATAAAACCATACCACTATGTAAGTTATCTAAGTGTATAGGAGTAAGGGTGAAGGGGAAGGGAATTAGATGTAATAGGGATGCTCAAGGGATGAGCTCAAGTTAAACATGAAGTAAAGCAATGTTGGTTTAACAAAAGAATGGTCATAGGTGTAAGGCATTTAAAGGCTCAGGTTTTGGCCTTCCTTCAAGACAAGACAAGCAATAAGTTCCTAAACCATACTTGTGAGTTATAATATAAGGTCCAAGCCAATTAGGAGCAAATTTACCCTATTTGCTTTTCTCCATGTTTGTCACATGTTGATTTTCTTTCAAGACAAGATCTCCTATATTAAAATCTTTCTCTTTGAGGTTTTCGTTATAAGTGCATTTGATACACTTTTGATAGATATGGAGGTGGTTAAGGGCTATGAGATGACATTCATCAAGCAATTCAAGTTGGGCCAAATTTTCTTGGTGAAAGTCATCGTTAGTAAGTATGTCATATAGAGAAATGTGAAGAGAAAGAATCTGGACCTCAAGAGGCAAAAAAACCTCCATCCCATATACCAATGAAAAAGGTGTAGCACCCATAGGAGTTTGAATGCTAGTGCAGTAAGCCCATAAAGTGAAAGGAATGTGTGTGTGCCAATCCTTGCCTGTATCATTGACTACCTTCATGAGAATATTGGTCAAATTTTTGTTAAAATCTTCCACCTGTCCATTAGCTTGAGGATAATATGGTGACAAGAAGCTTAATTTGGTTCCAAATGCATCACAAAGACCTTGAATAGTCTTATTTTTGAAAAACTTGCCATTATTAGTTATAATCTTGTGAGGTACACGAAAATGATAGATGATGTGATGGTTAATGAAGTCAACATTTTTGTCAGCTTTAGTGGAAATGAGAGAGATGGCCTCGACCCACTTGGTGAAGTATTTAGTGGTAGTAATGATGGAGTGATGATAGAGAAATGAATGAGGGTTAATCTCTCTGATTAGATCCAAGACCCATTGGGAAAAGGGCCAAAAGTCTTTGGAAACTTGCAATACATGACTAGGAATGTGAAGGAGTTTAGCATGCTGTTGACACTTGACGTAATGTTGAACGTAGTCAGCACAATCTTGATGAAGTGTTGGCCAATAATAGCTAAGTCTAAGAATACATTTAGAAACTATGTGACCATTAAAATGCCCACCAAAAATCCCATCATGGACTTCCTTAATAGCAAAGAGAGTATTATTACTAATTAGGCATCTAAGGAGAAAACCATCAAAACTTTTCTTGTAGAGAAGTCCCCCTAGTATAGTGTAATGAGTGATATGTTTTATGAAGGCCCATTTCCCATTATTAGAAAGATCAAGAGGGGTAATAAAGAAGGAAAGATAATTTATGAGTTGTTTGTACCATAAGTCTTGTGGGTTGGTTGTTACATTTCTGACAAAGAGGATGTTTGCTGAGACATAGGAGGGTAATGTTAAGCGATGCATAGTGACATAGATTCTTGAAGAGGAGGATGAAGAGGGTATGTGTGAAGCAAGTGAAGCCATCATGTCAACAAACTTATTTGTAGATTGAGGAATAGTTTGTAAGAGATAAGAGTCAAATATCCCAAGAGTGTGTCTACAGGATGTTTATACCGCTACAGAGTTTCATTTTTGCATAGGTAGGAACCATTAACTTGGTTAACCACTAGCTGAGAATCACTAAAATGGTTATGGATTTAATACCCAAGAAGAGAGTTGTTTGAAGTCCTAGAATCAAAGCCTCATATTCAACCATATTGTTAGTACATTCAAAATCTAGTTTAAATGAGAAAGGTATAGGCTCTCCATCTAGAGAAATAAGTATGACCCCTATACCCCCACCATGTTGGCATTTAGATCTGTCAAAGAACATCATCATTTGATAGGAGATGTCATCAGTGGAGAGTGTTGTAATAGATTCATCAGGTAATTCAAGGTTTGAAGGTTGGCTGTTAGGTAAATGGGTGGCAACTAATTGGTCATCGATTGTTTTCCCTTTAATATATTTTTGTTGAATAAACTCTTAGTCAAATTTGGCAAGAAGCATGAGCCACTGAGCTACATGTTGGTTGTGATATGATTTGGAATGCATGTATTTGAGAGGATCAATATGGGTGACCACATAGGTTTTGTGATTTAGGAGATAATGGTGAAGCTTAGAGGTAGAAAAGACCAATGCAAGACAATGGTTTTTAGTATGGGTATATCGAGTCTTATAATCATTAAGTGTGTGGATTATGTAATAAACTGCCTGCTCTCGATGTTGGTCATCTCGATGTGCAATCATAGCACATAGAGAATGGTCTGTTGCAAAGATGTATAGGTAAAAAAGATAATTTTCCTTAAGTGGAATAATAACTGATGGGGAAAAGAGGTATTGTTTAAGTGCATCAAATGCTTCTTGGAAATCTATATTCCATTGGAAGAAGACATCTTTTTTGAGGAGATGGTGAAAGGGTTGGCAATGATCAAACAACTAGGAAATAAAGCATCAAATTGACTAAAGTTTGCCTTGTAGGCTATAGAGTTGTTTGATATTAATAGGTGGGGGCATCTCTAGGACCGATCTAACCTTAGTAGGATTGACCTTGATACTATGGAAAGAAATGATAAAACTTAAGAGTTTACCAGAAAGAACACCAAAGACACATTTCTTTGGGTTTAGTCAAACGTTATATTAGAGAAGATGAGTGAATATGGTTTTGAGACTTGTCAAGTGTTTTTGACAATATTTTAGAATAAATGGCCAACACAAATGCTTCCAAGACCAAAACATGCCCAACTATAGTTGCACCAATGTATGCTAAGTTTCACGATGGCTCAGGCTTTAGTCACATAGGGAAAAAGTCTAAGGGGAAAGAGAAGATGCTTGATTTAGAGGTTCTTTTTAAGGGAGAAATGTGAGCATGCTTATTGTTAATCACATACAGTTTCTAATAGATTCCAAATAAAATGAAAAGAATCAAAGAACCTAACTAGAATAATAAAAAAATCAAACTAATTAACACATAAACCTTGTATAAAGGTACAAATTATGATCCTATAAAATTATTATTAGTCAGTTGAAATGGAAATGAAGTGGAAGACATATATGAAAACCAAATGTATTTAAATAAAAAAACCAAATTTGCATTAATCTATCAATGTTTGTTTACAATAGAGTCCCCCTCTTCAAAATATTATTTAGAAGTATATATAGAAGGGGATAGGGGCCTATCTCCTAGTAGCATGGGTTCCCACTTTAGGCCATCATGCCCTAAAATGGTTGTACCAAAAATATACCAAAAGATCCCAAATCCCAGAAGAAGCAAAAAAAATCATTGAGGCCCACTAAGAGAGAATCAAGATGAGGTTGGAGGTGGACCACTCCTCAACCACCTAGGATGTGTCTCCTCAATTTCCACTATGGCTTAAACCAATTTGAATTCCTAATATAGTTTGTCTAGGTTCATGGGAGGCTCTTAAAAGATAAACTCAACTTGGGGCAATAATCACACGTGGAATTAGAGTGAGTTCTCTAGGGAAATATTCACCTTAAGCATCTAATTGATGCTTGTTATTGACTGGGTTGCTAGCTCCATAATCTCTTTGGCCCTAGCTCAATTGGCTTTTGTCACCTTTCTCTAAATGACCTATTTAAATTGGGCCAAGTGAACTTCAACTTATTCTCTGTCCAACTAGGTATCATCTTAATGGAATAAAACAATAATGTTGACATCTTTTAAATAGGCAATCATTCACTCCTTACTCTTCTTAAAGTCTCAATCATTATTTGTGTCATGAACAACCACACCTTAATTGAGGTTCTCATGCTCTCGATATAAGTCTGGTAGAGGTTTAGATCCACTAGAGGCATAAGCTTGAGATTCAAAAACATGCCCTTATGAAGGACCACAAAAAGCTTCTTGCACTTGTTGTCCATGCAGGTAACCCTCTCCAAGTATGCTTGAGTGTGATAGAGGTGTTATTTACTCATGGAAAAGGATATAATCACCTCTCTGAGAGCTAAAAAAAGTTACACAAAGTCCTCCTCAACTCAACCAATCAGCTCCATGGGGAAAGTGATCCTCACCTATGATCTAATTGCTTTGCCCTGCTCCTTCATATCATTTAAGCTTCTTAGTTAGTTCATTAGTAGCCCAAATCACTGATACAAGTTATTCAACCACTTTATCCTCCATGTTATATGTCCTCACTTTTGTGTGGGAGAATAGGTCATGCTTATTCCTCCACACCATTAGGTCCCTTCCCTAATTGAACCTCTGCATGAGAACTCTCTTCATGCTCCTTTTTTCCCTATAAAACTCCCATTAGACACTTGAGTCACCTTGATAGAAATTTTCTAATATTTATGATTTGGTAGGTGTTAGAGGCTTAACCCAACTTAGGCCTACAGTTACTCCCAAGGTGGTGGAAGAGGATGAAAACAGGGTGATAAAGGTCAAGATAGATGGTGGAGGCTTGGGTGGAGGAGGAATGGATGAAGCAGATGGAAAGAAGGATGAAATAAGTGGAGGAGGAGGGGGCATGTGAGTGAAAAAAGGTAGGATTAATGGGTTCCCCATGGGAATAATTGGGCACACCATTGGTTAGGGGTTATGTTGACTTATGGACTAATGACATCTAGCAGTGGGGTATTCAATAAAAATAAGGAAATCAACTAGTTAAAGTCGAATACTTAAAGGATTAGGGTGATAGAGAAGGAGGAATTGAGAATAATGGGAGGAATAAGCTGAATATAACATTGATAAGGAGCTACCTTTTTCATTTTATTTGATATAATACCTTGATCAATTGGATTCATGGTTGTAGTTGAAGGAGGTGTGGTAAAAAATGGGACCTAAGTTGGAGGCATGACAAAATTTACCTTCTTCATTTTTTGAGGCATCTTTCTCAAACTAACCTATGTCATAGTAATTGAGGGAGTTGTGTGGAGTTGGTGAAATAGATCTAGGTACTAAGAAGTTGAGGTCACCTGAGCTGTGCACATGGGTGCACATGTTGATAAGGTGGCAACCAATAGGATAGTTGAGGTGGGGATACTAGGAGGTTTCCATAATGGATGAGTAATTAATGGATCTATTGATGCAAAAACCATGGTGTATGTTGTCAATGTGAATATATGATCCATCAGAATTTTATCCCTCCCTAGAGCTATAGGAATTGATTGAATTAAACCAAATACTCTTGGAGATGAAGGCCATGCAACTAAGACTCTTAGATATGCAGGGTTTCCTATAGATGTAATGGGTTGAGGAGAGGGGAATTGAGAATTGAGGATGCATAAAATGGTTAAAGCTAGGGGGAATTGAATAAATTATGGAACTAGCATAACCCTATTTTGGGGAGGCTTTATTAGAATAGACCTAGTAAGTGTAGGGAATCCCAGGGGTGGTTTGATGGGTTGTGTAGGGATGATGATAGTGGGGAAGGAATATCCAATGGTTTCCTATATTGGTATAAGTCTAGGCTTACTTTGGGGATGTTATTAATGTCAAAATGTAACACTTATACTACCTGAAGTTGAGTGACCTATGGAGGTAGAGGTGGTAGAGTTAGAGCTGAGACTAGGGGCAATGAAGCTCATGGAGGTGAAGGTGTGGGGATCCCTTATACAATTCTCCTAGAGATGTGTGTCATAGTCCCTTGAACATCTTCTCTCAGCTAAATGAACATGCGACTTAGGGATTTTTGTGATGAGGTGTGTAGACATCCAATTCTTAACACTATTTGTGTTGAAATTGTCAATCTTACTTGAATTACACTAAAATGTACATTTTAGGTCAAAATAACTAAAACACCTTAAATGGTTAAAACTTATCATTTACAAGTGCTGATTTACACCAAAGTATCCCTAAACATGGCAATGCATTTTATGTGATTCCTAACTTTGATCAATTCATTTCAAGTCAAAATGATGATTTTACCTTTTTGTGCTCTAGATCACTTTTTTCTTCTAATTCATTAGTAAATGTCATGTACCTTTGTTATTTTGTGTTGGAAACATCCTAAATGGGAATACGGTTCCAATGCATCTAACATTGCCTTTCAATTCTTGCTTAGTTAAATTATGACCCAGTAATATGACTTTTTAACCATTTTGATTAATTAAGGGCCAATTTCCAAACTATTGAACAAATATTGATTAATATTATTTAAAGATAATTAATTTAAATGAAGAGTTTAAGTGTATTTTACATGGAGGTTATTGAATATTTATTTTTGGAAATTGATTTCTATTAACTGCATCACCTAATGACATCATTTCCTAGAAAGGCATCCCTAGGCCATAAATGCATAAAATATCTAAATCATGGCCTCCCCTACCTCATTAGTGCCTCTCATACCTCATTAATGCCCCTTATTCACAAATAATTATGAGGGCATTTATTGATTTTAGCCTCTAAAATTTAATGAATTCTTGGCCACACATCTTGATCTCAAGATGGATGGTCACAATTTATTCTGATCAATCTCAAAAATCTATAAATAGAGAGGTCATGAAAATCATTTTTAAGCTTAAATTGTGTATACTTATAATTCTAAAATATCTCCACAAGTCATTTTTGTTTTGATTATTGTGTTATTTGCATTTGGGTAACCTTTATTGTGAGGCTAGATTAAAGATTCCTTCTGGTTTGAGCCTAGGTTTTACAAAGTGTTCTTGAGACATTGGAGGAGTTTTGCCGCCATTGTTGACAAAGACAAGAATGATTGATCAAGGGGATAACATGATTGGAGATACTCTTGGGTGATGGAATCAATTTAGGAAGGTAACTAGTATTGTTTTCTTTCATTTTGTTCTTCATTGTCATTAACAACCCCCACATGAATAGTTTGGCTTGATATGTTTAGTTCTTTATGCATTTTTATTTATTTTATTGACTAATGCTTGAATAATCTAATCTTGTAATCCAATCTACATTTTGGCATGCTTGATGGGATCGTACCCCATGAATTTGATCAAATAGAGCCTATAAGCAACCTAATAACCATTTTAAAGCAGGATCTTAGAGTGTGGAAGCAAAGAAAGTGAAAATTTTGATCAAAAAAATGTTTTTTAGAAGTCATAATTTTATAATTATGGAGTTGTGATATTATCCTCTAGACCATAATCCCATAACTAACGCAATCACAGTATTGTCTTAGTAGCGATATTACATCTTAACTGTGTTTTTATACTGACATGTTCTCTATTTGTAGCTTAAGTTAAGTTATTATAATACCATGACTCGATAGTCATGATATCACAATACTATGATTTTCAAAGTTGTGATATCATCATTTTTAGTCATGATATTGTAATCCCATGACTCTACAATCATGATATTGTAATCCTATAATTGACACAGTCATGATTTTACAATCTCATAACTGACATAGTCATGATATTGCACTCTTGTAACTCTGTAGTCATGATATTACAATCTCATGACTCTGTAGTCATGATATTTCAATCTCATGACTGAATTAGTCACATTTTTAGATTGTGGATCATGGTTTTGCACAATGGAATCATGATATTGCAGTGTGCAGACCTGAGAGCTAATAAGCCATCTTTCGAAGCTTTATTTGAGGTCATTCAAACTCTATTTTTGATGATTTTTTTTGAAACCACATGTTTTCTCCTAAATTTTTAGAATATGCTATTATTTTAGCTTTAAGTTGCATATATTTTTCATAAAATCTTGAAATAGGAGTTTAAACCTTTTTTTAATGTTTTTAATCATTATTTCTTGGTTTCATTGAATTGTATTTTCTTTGTCTAATCCTTGACTTGAAATTTTTATTGAGTTTTTTTATAACCAAGTATAATATATCATGTTTTATTTCTCAATTTTTTACCTTTAGGTTGACAGGTCATCCAAACCCAAGAACTCACTTTTCCAAGTTGATTGTTTCATCCATAAAAAGGGCTTCTAAGCTAAACAACTTGTTAACAATTTCCCTGAAATACCCACTTGTAAAATCATCAAATCATGCCTAATTAGACATTTTAAAACCTTTTTTGGATGCTTAAAAGGAACTAGGAATCTTTCATTTGATGCTTAAGGAAACACTTAGATGTTTATTTGAATGTTTTTGTTCTTGTTCTTCAAAAGATATGCAACTTAAAGCTAAAGGGCGAACACCACCAAACATTTAATTTAGTACTTTAAAATTGGACTTACTTCAAATTTTTTGCAAGTTGTTTATCATTATTTGCTTGATTAGTTTTTATTGTATAAAAAGGAAGTTGTATGTGTATGCTCCCCCCTCATCCCTTATAGGGAACTTGTGGGATCAAAAAAACCATCTTCATTACAAATTGCCTTAGTCCAAAGGTATAAGAGAGATGTTATGAAGGCTCTCCCAAAGACCCACATGGCTCAGGTGATTTAGAAATAACCTTTAAATCTCTTTTACTTAGTTTTTATTTTTATTACATCTTGGCTTATGAGGGGTATTTCATCACTTCCCATAAGTTCTTTAGGGAAGCTTTGACTCAGGGTTTCATCTCTTGCATCATCTTTAACCACATTCCATGAGGGGGGAGGGGGGTATATAAATTTGGATCACCTCACTGAGATGGTGGTTTGAGTGGTTAAACCATTTCCTATCACTGAGGCTAAGCCTAGGACGTATGATTATGTTGGACATCATACTGTATTGAACAAGCGATGGATGTAGTGGTTGTAAAAAAGGCAAGAACTTTTTACAACAAGGCATATGATGCAAACCCAATTGATGTGTTGATTCTCTTGCATTTTGATGTGAAAGTCTTATGCATATGATTCATCTAAGAATGTTCAAAAACTTACTAGTATAGTTAACCCTACTTTGCCACACCTTGTCAATTTAGTGCTTAAGATGATTAATTATTTAATTTATCTTTGTTTTAGATTACTTGGTTTTGTTTTGGGTCAAAAATTTCTTGTTAATCAAATGTCATAACCTAACACATTATCCACCAATTTCTTGAAAATAGAGGCATTACATTGTCCAATTTAAAATCATATTTTTCCTTGTTCAATTTATCAACTAAAACATTGTGTCATATCATCCATTTTATGCAATTATGCTATCCATTTGAGTCTATATCATTTACCAAGTTTTATTAAGTCCCTTATTGATAATTTAAATTTGAAATTGGACTTTTCTAAGTTTTAATGGTTAATGTGTTAAATTGGGTTCACCATTTGCACTTGACTTATTTTAACTTGGGTTCAATTCCCATTTCAATTGAGGGCCATTTATAGACTCATCATCATATTATAATATTTGTTAGACTCAAGTAATCTTGTGTATCACTCATGATTTGAATCCTAAAACACATTTTATCCTACCATTCCTATTACCATATGGTGACGTTGTGCTGCCCATTTAGTTTTAGTTTTATACTTAGGAATTCTTTCATGTTTTCACATCCTGAGTTTCTTTGTTCGTATTATCTCCTTCATGTTTTGAAGGGATTTATTCTAGTTTTTTATTAACAACTCATCAAAGTTTAACTAGCTTTTATGATATCGACGTATCTCAAAAGTCTATGCTTTAGTGTACTAGTGACACTCTAGGATTTTTTAGTTATCATATACTCTTCCAACTTATATGATTTCAACCCTACCCAAGGTTGAGTAATTTGGTGAGCATAGTCTCTTTGGTACCATAGTCACTTGTTTAGAAGAAAGATCAAATCCATACCTTGTTTACACATTTGTAAAATATTGATTCAAATCTAGTTAAATGTGTAAAACAACCTTTTTAGACATGACTCAAAAAGACACTTATAGTGGGGAATCTTGTGGCCCTAGTTGTGAGGAAGAGGATTATTATGGTGGACATGAGCATTGCATCTTGTTTGAGGATGTCACCCTCTTTTAGCCTATTTGATGAAAAACATTCCAATCCATGTCGATTGTTGTGCATCATCCCCATCCTTCCCCTTTGATTTTCACACCATGCTCAAAGGTTATTATTTTAGGATATCTTCCTTCAATTTATGTACTGTGCTTGAAGGTTACTATTGTAGGTTATCCCCCTTTAGCTTGTGCGAGTGATCCAGATCCACAATGTGTGAAGGTTACCATTTTAGGCTATTCTCCTTCAATTTTCATGAGTAATCAAGCTTTGAAATACATGAAGGTTATCATTTTAAGACCTCTTTTTTTAGTTAGTGTGAAAAACCAAACTACACAATTGTTTCATGTAAATTTTTTATTTAAGTTCTAAGAAAGAGATAAAATAAATTGGATAAGGGTATGGCTGAAAAACCTATTTGTTTATGGACACATTGAATCAGAAGATTGTGAAGAGATCATCTTTGGCTTGGGAGGAAGACTTGCAGACAAGAAAGCACTAAAGCAAACTTGTTGGTTAGATAGATAGTTGGGTGGATTGCCTAGCGATAGCTAGATCTCAAAAGCTAGAGCTTTTTTAGGGGCTGTCAATCCACACCTTTTAAATAATTAAGTTCAAAAAATTGGAAAGTAGGTACTTGCATCAATAATACCAAAATTGAACACAAGAATGCTTGTTTATAAAATAGATTAGAAATGATCAAATTAGTTATAAATTAATTAATACTAGTGTTAAGGGGTTGGGGCATGCTTCAAAAAATATAATAGGGGTTTGTGAATGATCAAGAACATAGAAAATTAGGTTTGGTTGGGGGTAGATGGGTAAAATAGCTTGTTGGTTTTCACTATTATAATGGCAATCAAAAATTATGTTAATTATCAATGGTTAAGGTGATCATCAATGGTCAATCTATCCATCAATGGTTGGGTAGACCATCGACAATTGAGTGAACCATTGATGGTTACTGTGTAAGTTTTGGGTTGTTAATTTCTAAATAATAGGATCTAAAAGATGGATTCTAAGAAATGGGCAAGGGTTGGTTTGATTACAAAATGAAAACAAAGTAAATGAATATTAATAAACAAGTACTTGTCTTATTAGAAGTTGATTGGGTGAGTGGTTGAAGAAGTTAACTCTTTGGTGGAATCTAGCTTGATTTTGATAGAGTAACAGTACTCAAGAACTTTATTGAGAGATGATGGTGATTCGACTCTCAATAAGATTATTGATGATGCTAATGATGCTAATTAAACTACAAAAGAACACTCTTGGATCGTTGAGCTCCTGATAATAGTTATAGATGGATCTTTCTTCCAAGATCCTCTCTTCTTATAGGTATAATCAAGAGGTGGAAGTCGAAGTACAACTAGGCCATATAAATATAATTTGTCTATGTAAAAGGGTCGTAACAAGATTTAGATGAGTTATATTTAGAAAAGGTTGATGGATGATTTCATGCTTTTAGTTAAGGAGGTGTACCCTAACATTCAATAGTTAGGGTTTCCCAAGGGTGACCATCGATGGTTACTGTAACTGTTGATGGTTAGGTCCCCAAAGGAAAAGGTCTTGAAGGCTAGGTGAGTTGGCTTGTGAAACTGACTATGGGTGAACTTGGTTAGGCTATATTAGTGTAGATTGGTCCTAAGAGGATCCTAGGTAGGTCTGGGGGGATTTTCAACATTTAGAATCATAGTGTGAAAATTTTTGGTGTCTATATTTTACCCCTTTTTGTTATGCAGCTTGTGTGAATGAGATGCAAAACAAAAATAGAGTATGGGTCAAAGGTTTAATTTCCCTAATAGTAGGAGGAGGTGTCCCCCCTCAAATTGGGAGTTGATGAGGAGAAACCAAAATTGGATCAAGGTTTGATAAGTGGGTAGTTGATGATCAAAATGGGTAAATGATAGGTTGGGCATGGAAGTGTAAATAAGCACACAAAGTGTGGAAAAAAGGTGTGATAGCCAAAATTGTGCATAGACTAAGTTACTAATGTTGGTAAAAATAAGGGTTAGTGCTTAGAAGGACAAGTGACAAATGAACCATGTGACTGCCTATAGGCATGGTGATTGAGAATAATCATAAATGTAAGTCTTCTAAGTAATGTTTGTGTGTTTGGTGGGTATCCAAAGTAGGAAGTGCTCTTGAGGAAAATACAAATTGGTTAAGTGTCATTAGTATCCAAGGTAAGAAGTGCTCTCGATTAGACATAAGTAGGTCAGGTAAGCACAGGGTGGTGCACATTCAATAAGGGTCAACATGGCAATGTTGATGTGGTAGTAAAAGGACTAGGCAAAAAGTGTCACAAATTACATGCCAAATGTGATATAATAGACCAACAACAAGGTGATTATGTGGTCGAGTTGGTTGGGGAAGGTAGTTTCTAAAAATGAGTAAAACCTGGTTTAGTTTTGCTAAGAAGGGTAGTTATAGGTTTAAATGTAAAATTAGGGCATCCTGACCATCGATGGTCAGGGCTGTCAAAAGGAAACTATTGATGGTCACCTTGACCATTGATGGTCAGGGCAAACCCTAAAAATATACCATGTAAAAAGTAAAAACCAAATTACTTTTACTCATTTGTAACTTTTATGTGATTGACTTTATGATCTGGTAATTTTGGCATTTTGTGGTGAGGGTGTTTGCTGATTTGGTGATTGGTCATTGGTTGGAGGCATGTGGGTGTGATATTCATGGGTTTGAGATGTAGAGAACATGTGGATGTGGTTGAGTGATTGTACGTGGGATCTGATCATGACAGAGATTGAGTAATGAGGTAGGTAGTGCCTTGAATTAGATACATAGTTATGATTTGATGTAATTTCATTAGGTTGAGAGGTTAGGGTTTTTTTAGGAATGCTCAAGTTGGGATGGAATGCCCTAGGTAGGGTTTTGGTGGGTTTTGATTAAAATTGTAGGTAAACATAGGAATTAGTGGGGTGGGTAAGTAAAATAGGTTGGGTTGGTGGGTAGGCTAACTAATTGAGTAAATTAGAACATAGTTTAGGTGGTTTTTAGGGTCAAAGTGGTTTTGGGCATTCTAGCCATAGAACACCCATAATGATTATTAATGGTTAGGGCTAACTATTGATGGTAGACACACTATGAACTAGGGGTGTCTGACTATTGATAGACACCATGACCGTTGGTAGTTGGGTAAGGTGGGGTTTTTTTTTTTTAAAATGTGTTTTAAGAAGATACTTGTTGATAGGGTAAATCCTACATGCTAGAAGGTAAATAGATGGGCATGGGGTAGATGGCTAAGATAAATAGAGGGATAAGCAATGTGGGTAAAATCTAGGGTAGATGAGAATAGCATAGATAACTAAATCAAGTGTCTGACATGATGCAAGCCAAGGAAAAAATTTAGATACATGACTGTGTGCTATATATCTTTCCCAAGATATAAGAGGGGATGACTCCACAGGACTAGGATCACATAGATGAGGTGGGACTAGTATCTATGAGGCACTACCAACATGTGCCTCGAGATGTGTCCATGGTCATAACACTCATTGAGAGATGGGATCCTGCTATGAATAACTTCCTGCATCTAATTGGGGAGATGACCATTCTCACTGAAGATGTATATAATATTACCAAACTCCTACTATATGGTGATGTGATTTATCATATTGAGCATGAGGAGTGAGGATTTTATTGAGTATTTGTATAGAGATGAGAGTGATCAGGTCAAATGGCATGTTGGGGGATTTGATACATGATGTTGCATCAAAGAGCCCTGATTGAGAGGAGGCTTATGACCATGCTCATGATTGTGATGAGATGTTTTGGCTTCCAAATGTGAGTAGTGGGAGGTTT
Source organism: Torreya grandis (assembly GCA_037957365.1). Lineage (NCBI taxonomy): Eukaryota > Viridiplantae > Streptophyta > Pinopsida > Cupressales > Taxaceae > Torreya > Torreya grandis. The sequence continues at coordinate 2,724,535 of JARHVA010000775.1, read as the reverse complement.
ACCTATTTGTTATTGGGGGTATTGGTGGAGCTCCTACTAGGTTGGATAGTATTTGGCTAGGTTTTTATTTTTCTTGTGCATATCTACAGGGTGTTATGGGGGTTTAAGCATCATAGGAGATATGGCATTAGTGTCAGCCTAGATTTACATTGCTAGGTCTATGAGCATATTTGGTTGCTAAGACCACTAGGATTTCCATGGGTATGTTACATGTAGATATAGTTCCTTGTTGGCTTCATGTGATGGAGGGATGATTTGGATACATCAAGTACAAGGTGTGGTGCCCATGATGTAGAGTGGTTTGGGGGTGTATTAGGTGCACTAGTGGTTAGAGATATCACCTAAAAGCTATATGTGTAGTTTTTGATATGGCTAGGGTACAAAAGATAGACCCTCTCCCTTCAAAGCTACATATGGATAGTAGTCAAGTGAGAGGGAGAGGTGCAGTTGATCCCATTTGACAAGGTGTGTTAATAGTGTAGTTTGGTATAGGGTATCCTAGGCCCATTTCCAAAGTATGTGAGGGAAGATTTAGAGGTTTGATTACCATTACCATAGCTTGATCCTATAGTTCTAGATGGTGGGTATGAGGAGCTTCTTGTTAGGGCTTTGATAGATGATTCTAGGTTATTATATGGATATATGGCCTAATATCATCCCATATACACAACTACAGACATTGGTAGAGATGATAGAGGTGTGAGGTCGATGGCTGTAGATCAAATTGGCCATGATAGATAGGTAGGGCTAGCTTTAACTATAGCCTAGGCACAAATACATGTACTATAAGGATAGGAAGCCACACTATAGGGTCAGATTGTTGTGCTATAGGGTTAGGTGGTGATTTTCATAGTAGAGTGAGATCAAGAACAGGCATCCCTTAGGGCAGTCATGCAAGAGAGAGATATTCTTAGACAAAGGGTAACATCAGGAGGGGGACCAACACTAATTACTGGAGGACTACCAAACATAGTTTCAAGGATTCAATACTTAGACACCATTGAGGAGCTTAGGTATTATGAGGTGATGGTTCTGGATCAACTACCATAGGTGAAGCGATATGGGGAGTACATAGCTATTTTGGTTGGTGGATCATCTATAGCTACCCTAGGGTAGTGGGCTTCCATAGCGGGATAGGAGGGGATACTAGGGGGCCACCACTAGATGGGAGTGTAGGGGTAGGTATTAGTGGTGTAGTTTCTCTAGGGGCATGATTTACATATGTTTTAATATGTTGGTATAGATAAATGTATACTATTTTGATACCATCCTGCATGCTAATGCAACAAGATGTACATGTTTTGAGAGAGATTTTACACATTGTTACATGTATTTATGATGACATGATGTATGGTTTATGATTTTATATATAATGTATGTTTATGGTTCATGGTTTATATGCTAATGTGGTTATTCATGTTTATGCTTATGGTTGATGGTTTCCTACATATGCTTTATGAGATGTTAACTCAATAGCTTAGGCATGTGATGGTTATGATTCTCTGATTTGGTTCATGGATATGAGACGATATGATATGGATGGATACATGCCATATGATAATGTGATCATAATGACTTTGTTTATGGTTATGTTGATGTTGTAAGATGAATTGATGTGATGGTTAATAGATAGATAGATAGATGATATATGATATGGTTCATGATATTTTAATGATTGATTTTGTTGATATTCATGATGATGATGAATGGTGTAATTAGGGTTGTTTATGATATTATATATTCTCTCATGATGTTTTGATGGTAGATGGATAGGATGATGTTTATTCTATGATGTGATGTGATGTGATTTTATGGTGTTTTGACCATAGATAGATATATGATATGTTGCATGGATATAGTTCACAATGTTGCATTTGTTATTTGATATTTGTTGTTTATGATCATGGAGATAAAATGTGAACATGGTTTAGGATGTAGTGAGAATGCATAAAGTAAGTATATAACAAATTAAATATAATGAAAGTGATAAGAATCATGAGACGTACATCTACATGAACCAATAAAAGATAAGAAAAGAAACATGGGGCATTTTCATTGGTATGGACAAAAATGAAACCTAAAGTTGTATTGGTTTAGTGAAAATAAGCCTTTTACATGATTCACATTAGTGTGCTTAGGTTGATAAATGGGTATCTTGATCACATTGTGTCAAGTAAGCTCATAGTTTTGTGCATATGATATATGGAGGGAGGATGGGTGAAACTAGAACCTTTGTGTGAAACTAGCATGCCTCTTTTATAGGCTTATAAGAAGATAGTATAAGCAAGTCTATGCTCATATATAAAGTGTAGACTAATCGATGCGAGAAGTCTACTAAGGAGAGATAATTATGGATTTCCAAGATTATTGATTTTATGAGAGCTGAGTGTGAAATTTCTCATTCCTGGTTCTTTTGCTTATGGGTTTTTCACTACTTTTGATTATGCTTTAGGGTTGGGGAACTTGATCGATGCAAGAAGCTTCCAAGAAATTTCTAGCTTTGACAAGTGCTTTACTCATCCATCCTTCAAGGGAGTGGTCTAATTTTATATGCTTAGTTCAAAATGATTTTGATAGTTGTCCTTTGAGGGAGCAGTCCACCTTATGTTTTTGCAATTTTGAATAAGTTTTCAACAACTGCCCTTCAAAGGAGTAGTTTACGAATGTTAAGAATGACCTATGATTCATTTTTGACTTTGCTTTTGCTTTTTTTTTGTTTGACATAGATTTAATTATACATGTTCAAGGGGTTACCTTCATGAAGGCTAGACTAAGATCACAAGAAGGTTGAGTAAGTGAAAAGAAGATTAGGTGACAATGATCATGGGAACCAATCCCAAGGAGAGATGGGAAGTACCATGAGAATCATGCCATGGGTAGAGCCATGGTACCCATATTTCAAGATTAGTCTATGACTATAATGGATAATCGCATGATTTAGCTATAGTCAATTACCCCTAAGAAGAGGGAAAATGGATGTGGTTGTAGGGGATGAGATTAGGTTAGACAAATGGTGATTGTGACTTCTCATTAACAATAGAAAGGATGTAGATGTGAAGCATTAAGAGGCTCAAGTTTTGGTTTTCCTTTGAGAGAGGATAAATGATAAGCTCTCGATCCATACTTATGGGTTATGATGTAGGGTCCAAGTCAATTGAAGGAAAATTTACCCCTTTTGCTTTTCTCCATATTAGTTACATGTTGATTTTCCTTGAGAATGAGATCTCCAATATTGAATTCTCATAATTTTAGGTGTTTTTTGTAAACACACTCGATTCACTCTTAATAGACACAAATATGGGAAAGAGCAGCCAAACAATGCTCATCAAGTAGCTCAAATTAAGCCAAACATGCTTGATGATAATCATCTTTTGAAATAAGGTCAAACAAATATAGCAAAGAGAAGGTATTTGGACTTTAAGAGGCAATACAACCTCAGATCTAAACACTGGAGAAAAATGTGTAGCACCTAAGGGATTCAAATGATAGTATGATATGTCTATAAGGTGAAAGGGATGTGTAAGTGCCAATCTTGATGTGAGGCACTGAACATTTTGCTAAGTATGTTGTTAAGGGTTTTGTTAGAGGCCTCTACTTATCCATTTGCTTATGGGTGATAAGGTGATGAGAAGCTTAGTTTAATCCCAAATACATCACAAAGACCTTAAACTTGTTTATTTTTGAAGGATTTTCCATTGTCAGTGATGATCTTCTGGGGCACACCAAAGTGGTAGATGATGTGATGGGTTATAAATTTCACAATCTTTTCGGCTTTTATCGAGACAAGAGGAATAGCCTCCACCCATTTGGTGAAATATTCAATCATGGTGATGATAGAGTGATGTCAGTTTGAAGAGTGGGTATTAATTTCACTAATAAGGTCCATACCCCCTTATGAAAAAGGCTAAAAATTAGTGGAAAATTGAAGGCTATGGCCTGGTACATGGTGCAAATTAGCATTTTATTAACACTTGACACACTTTTTCACATAATCATAATAGTATTAGTTAAGGGTAGGCTAGTAATAACCGAAATAGAGGATGCACTTAGCCACAATGAGTCCACTAAAGTGACCTCCATAGACACCATCATGCATCTCCTTGATAGCGTGAGAAGTTTATGGACCATGGAGGCAATGAAAAAAGAGACTGTCAAAGCCATGTTTATAGAGGATTCCTCCCATAATGGTATAAGGAGAGGTGATCTAAATAAATTATCAATGGGAATTCATAGAGGCCTGAGGGAATAATGATAAGGTTAAGGTCGTTGAAGGTTTACTAATACCAAAGGTTAGGCTAGATCCCTTCCACATTGAAGATGGTTGGAGTATTTGACTTGACATAGGAAAATTAGGTGAGGTGATGGACAATGAATGATAGCTTAGAGTCTAAGGGTGCTGATGGGATCTAAGAGGAACGAGAAGCCATGGTGTCAACAAATTTATTGGTAGATCATGGGGTGGTTTATATATGGTAGTATTCAAATGATGCTAAGATTTCTATAACTAACTATCTATATAACTACAAAATCTCATTCTTACATTGGTAGATGTTGTTGACTTGATTGACCATAAGTTTGGAGTCACCAAAGATGTTGATTGTTCTAACTCATAAAACTAACATGGTTTGGAGACCTATTGCTAGGGCTTCATATTTAACCATATTATTAGTACATTCAAAGTTGAGTTTAAAAGAGAGAGGAAGTGGGTCACTGATGAGGGGGATAAGGATGATATTAGCTCCCCCACCATGCTAACATTTTGAACCATCAAAGAACATGGTTACATGATTGGTGAAATATGCTTGGGATAGGCTTGAGATAGACTCATCTAGAAATTCAAGAGGAGGTTGGTTGTTTGTTAGGGGTGCATCGATAAATTGGTCAACAATGACTTACCCCTCAATTTAATTTTACTAGAGGAAATCAAGGTCAAACTAAGCTAAAAGCATGAACCACTTGGACATAAACTAGTTTTGGTATGACTTAGAGTGCATATACTTGAATGGGTTAGTATTGGTTAGGACAACAGTTTTGTGGTTAAGAAGGTAGTGGTGAATTTTGGTGGCCACAAAGAGTAGGGCCAAGCAGAGTTTCTCAGTATGAGTAAACTAAGTTTTGTAGTCTATAAGGGTGTGGCTTATGTAATAAATGGCTTGCTATTTATGTCATTCATCCTGATGGGTAAGCATTGCCCCCAGGGAATGGTTGGTGGTAGAGATATAAAGGTAGAAAGGTTGGTCATCCTTAGGGGGTGTCAGGATAGGTGGAGATATAAAGTACTCTTTGAGTGCATCAAAGGTCTTTTAATAATCAATATTTCACTTGAAAGTGATATCCTTTTTCAAGAGGTGATGGAAGGGTTGACATCAATCAAAGAGCTGAGAGATGAGGTGATGAATGGATTGGAGCTTCCCCTATAGACTATAGAGTTGTTTAAGATTGTTTGGAGGTAGCATCTTGAGGATGGATTTAATTTTTGTCGATCCACTTCAATTCCCTAAATGGAAATGATGAAGCCAATGAGTTTTCCTGATAAGAATCCAAAAATAAATTTCTTGGGATTGAGGTAGACATGGTAATGGATGAGTCTCTCAAATATAATTTTGAGAACAACTAGGTGGTCCTTACAATATTTAGACTTTCCAAAGAGGTCATTCACATAGTCCTCGACAATTGTATAGATAAGGTCTTAGAATATGTAGGTCATAACATGTTGGTAGGTTGTCTCTATGTTCTTAAGACCAAAGGGCATGACTCTATAAAAGAAAGACCTCCATGGGGTGATAAAGGAAGTTTTGTGCTGATCTTCAGAGGCAATGAAAATTTGATTATAACCTGAGAATTTGTCTATGAAAGACAACATCTTGTCAATGCTAGGTAGAGGAAAATCATCCTTTGGGTAGGTGAGGTTAAGGTCAAAAAATTCCACATAGATAAATAGGCCCCTTACAAATTTAGTAATAGGTACAATGTTCAAAACCCACTGAGGATAATTAATGGGTTGAATGAAGTCAACAAAGAGGAGGCACTTAAGCTCTTCTTTGACAAGAAGGGGTATACAAGGATGAATTCATCAATGTTTCTATCTAATAGGCTTGGATTCATGATTGGTTATGATGTTATGGGTGGTAATGGTTGGGTCAATACCAGGCATGTTGACATATGACTAGGTGAATGCAATGTTACGGTCCTAGAGGAAGGTAGAGAAGTCTTTAAGTTCCTTAGTGGTGAGAGACTGGCTAAGTTTGACAACATGAGGGTTGCCAAAAGTTCTTATATTAATATCCATATTGGATTCATTAAACATGGTTTAGGTTTTTAGAGGTAAGGATTTGTGGATGGAGGAATCAGGTACACCAAGGTAGGTGAGAATATAATCATCATCCTAGCATTGAATAGTATTTATGGTAGGATAATCTTCTCCCACAAGTCTAGGATGGATCAAAGGGATGGATAAGGGTGCCCCTTCATTTTGATAAGTTAGGGGGTTGAAGGTGATTATGTTGATGAAAAAAAAGTTAGGTGGGATGATGTCCTTGTCCTTATACTCAAGTGTAGGGGACATTGGTGAGGAAGGAGTTTCTTCTTCAACAATGGTAGCAGAAGGTTGTGTGGATTTCTTCTTATTGGGTAGAATGAAGCCAAGGTCATCTTTCTCATGAGGCTTTCAGGTCTCAATCAAGATCAATGTCTGTGGGCCATGCTTGTATCATCCTAAGCCAAACCCTTTTTAGGCACACCTATGAAGGTTTACTTTAGTGAAGTCTAGGTTATCCAAGTAAGAGAAGGTGGAGGTGAGTGGTTGAGGTGAAGAGGGTGCATCGATAATCTTAAGTGGATTGTCAAGTCCTCCATAGATGAAGTTGGTTTGATAGCTAGGAGGTCCTAAAGGAATAATGGATCTAATGTTGGGATCATGACCTAGTTGATGGTTGAGTTTCCTATACTCTTGTGGAGTTTAGAAGGCATCAAGGGTGAGGAGAGGGTATTCTCCAAGGGTGAGGCATTGGAAGGTAGGTTATAAGGGATTAGTGGTGGGTGTTTGGTCCATGGGAATAAATGAAATAGTAGATGAATTTGAGGAAGGGGAAGTAATGGATTCATTTCCCATGGTTGATGGCTTGGTGGTGGATTCTTCAGGTGTTTTTATTGAGGATAAGAGCATGTCATTAGGTCAGTAGGCCATGTTTCATGCTGAAAAAGGGCTTGGGTCATTTTATATGGTGATAACCTGACCATCATGTTCAAACTTGACAAAATGATGGAGGGTAGAAGGTAGACAACCCATAAAGTGGATCTAAGGCCTCCCTAGTAGAACATTGTACTAGAATTCACCTTCAACCACATAAAATTTCAAGGAGCGTGTGAGGTCCTAGATGAATATGGAGGACAATAGTTCCAAAGGTAGTGGTCATAGTGTTGTTAAAGGATCTAAGGATGGAAAAAATTTTAGACATGACATTATCTAGTAATTTGAGTTGGTCATAGGCATGAGAAGAGATGATGTTGATGCTGGCTCCCCCATCGATCATAACCCATTTGATGTGGGTTTGGTTGATATGGGTAGTAATAAAGAGAGGAGGATCTAGGTCCTTAGGGTGAATAGAAGGTATCTTGGAGTCCTTAAAGGTAACAAGGGTAGAGAGTTGGAGAGCACCTACAAAGGCCTCTATAGGTTAGGAGTCTCTTGGTATAACCTCAATGGCTTACATAAGCTCTATTGTGGGCTAAAAATGGTAAGGTGAGTTAGAAATGAGCTTGTAGAGCTTATCTTAGCTAGGGTCTGGTGGAGTTTCTTAATAATGGCCCTCTTGATTGATTCAAAAGGGTTATCCTTAGAGGTGCCTAAGATGGTCACTTTGGGCTTAGCTAAAGATGAAGACACTAGGATCTAGTTTGGTTTAGGATGAAAATATGGGTATGTCTATGAAATAGACACCTTGGTTTTCTTTTTATCCTTTTTATGATCATGTGACCATATTAATGGTGTGGATAGAAGGGATAGATGTGATAGGAGGTTGGGTAGGTTCCCCACCACTTTAAGGTGAGAGTGGGGGGTGAGGCATGCTTTATAAAATGACTATTGGGTGCATTGGTAGAGGGGTCAAGGGAAGTTCATCCAATAAAAGATCATCTTCATCATAGAGCTAATGGATAATGGCTTGGATAGATTTGTAGTTCTCTGTGTCATGTTTGGGTCCCCTATAGTAGGAATATACTTGATGGTCATTATACCAAGTTGGTTTTGAACAAGAGGATCAAAAGGTTTGATAGGAGGTAAGGTGAGGAAATAAGCTTGGATTAGCCTTTGAAAAATGGTTGAGTAAGACTCAGTCAGGGGTGGGAAGGGTTTAGAGGTTGTGGTTTCAATTGGTAAGCTAGGTGTTTTGGTAATAGGGGGTTTAGGTAAGGTGGTGTTTCTAGTTAATGGTTTTGGTTTGAGCATGCTAGTGGTTGGAGTGTTTGAGTTTGATAGTCCAACTGTTGATAATTTAGGAATAACTAACCTATCAGATAATAAGCGGGCTAGTGTAACTAATAGTGGTGGGTAGCATATGTTAAAAGGAGCCTGATTCTCAAGCAAAGTTGAGGGATGAGGTCCCAATATGGAAGGTAAGGTAGAAGGAGGTAGAGTCCTAGCCATATGGCCTTTTAATGGTTTCACCTCTTTGGTTGGTTTGAGTTGAGGCTTGGGTATAAGTTTAGATGTGGTTAATTCCACTTTTAGGGATGGGCAAACCAAACTCCTTGTAGGGAAGGCACCAAGATTTGTGAAGGGTTTGGTTTTATATTTGATTGTTTGAGATATGATTGCCTTAGTTGATTGAGAGGGTGAGGGGTTGGTAGGAGTCCTAATTGGTTTAAGAGGGGGTGTAGAAATGATAGATTGGTTGGTTAAAGGTGTACTATAAGGTTGGGGTTTATTGATGTAAGGGAGCCCTAACTATTATTAAAAAGTGGTTTGATCCATATCTAGTTTTAAGGCAAATTATAATTTCTAAACTAATGTAGAAAAAGGTTTGTGTACCGGTCTTGATCCCTAGGTAGTGGATGCAAAGGATAAAATCATAGTTTGGGTAGGATGGGTGGTAGTTTAGTTTTTTTCCTCAAGCGAGGGATGTAAGGTTAAAATAGGTGGTTTTTGTGTGAGAAGTGTTGGTGATAAATTTTATCCTTTAGGGATAATGTCCATAAGAGTAGTGGTTTGTTTGGTAGTTAGGGGAGATGGTGAATTAGTAATGATTATCTGCTTAGATAAGTTAGTTGAGGTGGTATTTGATGATTCTAAAGCCTCTATGAGTGAAGTGTTGGAAATATTGTCATTGATGTCAAAGGTTTAGCATTATTGGTGATAAAGGCCCCATTGCATTTAATGTTGTTTGTAATAAATATATCTTGCTAATATGAGTTAATATTTATTTAATATTAATGAATATATTTTTGGTTTCATATGAGACAAAAGAAGGGCCCATGGAGAAGTCAAAGAGCCATGGGATAAAGACAAAAGAAGGATGGGACACATTTTCCCATGAAGAGTCATCTTGAGGAATACCAAGAGTCACCAAGTGAAGACAAAAGAGTAAAGGCACAATTTCTCATGAAGAGACACTTTAAGGAATACAAAGCATCACCAAAGATAAAGACAAAAGTGAGAAGGACGTTTTTGGTCATGAAGGGTCACCACATGACTTTTCAAAGGCTTGAATATGAAGGGTCATCCAAGATTGGTGCCATTTTCCATGAGGATTGAAGGGTCACAAAGGGGGAAGGCCAAAGGTCATTTGAAAAGCTATAAATAAAGGCTTGAGTAGCCATTTGTAATGTGGATGTGAGAGGTTAATTTGATATTGTAATATCTAGCTTAGAAAAGCAATTGTGAGAGATGATTTGTATTTGTTATATCTATCTTAGAAGAGCAAAAGTGAGAGAGAGGAAGGAGATGTTGTATTGATCTATCATTTTTTGAGATATCAACATTGAGAGATAGGTGTGTGGTATACACAAAGGGGTTGGTGCTCATGAATTGTTGTTGGGTTGGTGCTCGAGAAAGGGGTTAGTGCTCCTATGGGTTGGTGCTCATGAATAGGTGTTGGGTTGGTGCTCGACAAAGGGGTTGGTGCTCCTGTGGGTTGGTGATCATGAATAGGTGCTGGGTTGGTGCTCGGCAGAGGGGTTTGAAGCTCCTGTGGGTTGGTGCTCACAAATTGTAGCTAAGGTTTGTACTTGGGAAAGGGGTATGGTGCTCCTGTGGGTTTGTTCTGATGAATATATTTGAGATTGATTCTCTGTGGTTTTTCCCACATTGGGTTTCCACGTTATATCTGGTGTCTCTCTCTATCTTGTGTGATGTTTATTAGTTGAGTTTTATTGCATATCTTGAATGTTTGATTAAGTGGAATTTGATAAAGGAAAATTTTTATAAGATATATAATATACTGATTCACCCCCCCTCTCAGTATATTTTGTGCTTAACAATTGGTATCAGAGTAGGTTTCTTTAGAAAGGGTTTAACATCTTGAAGGTAGATCAAGGAAAAGCACAAGATGGCCAAGCAGCTAAAGAAGGATAATCAAGAGTTGAAATCTATGGTTGAGGCTCTTAAGGAAAAGGTGTGTATCTTGGATTCTAAGTTGGCTATAGAAGTAAAAGAAAATAAGATATTTATTTGAGATCTTAAGAATCAGTTAGAGGTTGCAACTTTAATTCTAACATCAAAAGAAGAAGAGTGTAATCAGTTGAAGGTTGAGTTAGGCTCTTTAAAGGATAATCATGAGAAGCTTATAATCAAGGTTGAAAAAGATCATGAAATATCAGTCCAAGGAAAGAAGGATAAAGGTTTTAAAGGCAAATCAAAGAAGTCGATCAGGCAGCCCAATGCTTTCAAGTTTTCAAATTCTTTTCATGGTCGTTGTTTTGTTTGTCATCATGTTGGTCATAGGGAAAGATATTGTATGAGGAGAAGCAATCAGTCAAAGGGAAATCTCAGTCACATTCAAGAAAAAGGTATGAGAAAAATTGTTTGCTTTTGTTGTCATGAGGTTGGACATATTGCTAATTTTGTCAAACTAAAGTAAAGAGATATTCAAAGTATGTCAAAGGTTACAGAGCCCTTAAAAGATATGAGAAGAGCAAAATTAAGGTTTGGAGACCTAAAATAGTAAAGGTTGATTAGGTTGAGTTTAAGAATGAAAATGAATTACTTGCTATAGTAGATAAAGAATTAGATAAGAAGGATTGTAAAGAATCTCTTGTTACATTTGAGCATGAGATTTGTCAAGATAAGATAGTTGCAAAAGTTGAGAAAAATAAGAACATCATAAATGATAAGGTTAGTAAGTCAAAAAGGTTAGACATGCTTAAATAGATTCTAAAAGAAAAACACAAGAAGATCAAGGAAGAAACAGAGGAGATGTGGGAATCTCCTGAGATTTATTTCTAGAACCCTTTTGCGTGGGGGTGTCTCTTCTAGGCTTCAAGGAGAAACTTTTAAGAAAATTGAAGCATGGTGGATGCTATTGGGTCTTGGATATTTTGCATGACAAGAAGGTGAGTTGACAGATTAATTTGTATATCTTTTGAGGGAATATATTTTTGAAGAATTTTTTTGCATCAGTATTATGGTTTGAGGCTATTAGAATGATTCTTGCATATGCATGTTTTAAAGTGTTTCAAATGATTATGGTCATAAGATATTAGAATGTTAAAAAAGATCTAACAATTTTAGAAAGAAGGAAAAGGATACTCGTGCAGATTCAATCAAGGAGGATCAGAGTTTCAAAGCTCCATTCATCAGGAAGAAGGTTCAGATATGTTCATGGCAGAAGTAAAAACCTGAAGATTCTATGTTGGTGCAAATAGATTTGTATGTAAGAAATAAATATCAACCATGGTTTGTTGATAGCGGTGTTCAAGGCATATGACAAGAGATAAAAGTAAAGAAGATCAATGGTGGCATAGTGAAATTCAAAGATAAAACCACTACCAGGATAGCTAGAAAAGGTATTCTAAGTTTGGATATTAGTAGAGCCAAAGCTAAGAATGTTTTGTAAGCATAATATTTTAAGTGTATGTTAAATATGTGTTCAAGGATACACATTAAGGTTTCATGATGAAGGTTGTGAGATTAGAAGAAAATATTCAAAGGAGTTGATTGTAGATGCTCAAAGGATAGGGAATAATGTATATGTATTGTTAGATATCTTCTCAAAGGCACGATCAAAGGATACATTCAAAGATCGGTGAGAGGAGTTGAGAGTAATTTATATTACTTCCTGCCATTGAGGTTCAACATCAAATGAGGGGGAGCTAAGTGTTAGCTCCATGTAGGCCCTTTGCCATTGATGTCAAAGGGGGAGAATAACAGGTACAGGTATAGGCATAGAAAATAGGTACAGGGAACATGTACAGGTTGCTACAATAAGGGGGAGTTACTATATGCTTTCAGATGATAATATGTGTAGGTGACAGGATGTGGCAGTTTCAAGATTGAGGTTTCCATCAATGACAAAGGGAGAGATTTTTGGAAATATTGTCATTGATGTCAAAGGTTTAGCATTATTGGTGATAAAGGCCCCATTGCATTTAATGTTGTTTGTAATAAATATATCTTGGCTAATATGAGTTAATATTTATTTAATATTAATGAATATATTTTTGGTTTCATATGAGACAAAAGAAGGGCCCATGGAGAAGTCGAAGAGCCACGGGATAAAGACAAAAGAAGGATGGGATGCATTTTCCCATGAAGAGTCATCTTGGGGAATACCAAGAGTCACCAAGTGAAGACAAAAGAGTAAAGGTGCAATTTTTCATGAAGGGACACTTTGAGGAATACGAAGAGTCACCAAAGATAAGGACAAAAGTGGGAAGGACGTTTTTGGTCATGAAGGGTCACCACATGACTTTTCAAAGGCTTGAATATGAAGGGTCATCCAAGATTGGTGTCATTTTCCATGAGGATTGAAGGGTCACAAAGGGGGAAGGCCAAAGGTCATTTGGAAAGCTATAAATAAAGGCTTGAGTAGCCATTTGCAATGTGGATGTGAGAGGTTGATTTGATATTGTAATATCTAGCTTAAAAGAGCAAAAGTGAGAGAGAGGAAGAAGATGTTGTATTGATCTATCATTTGTTGAGATAGCAACATTGAGAGATAGGTGTGTGGTATACACAAAGGGGTTGGTGCTCTTGTGGGTTGGTGCTCATGAATTGTTGCTGGGTTGGTGCTCGACAAAGGGGTTAGTGCTCCTGTGGGTTGGTGCTCATGAATAGGTGTTGGGTTGGTGCTCTTGTGGGTTGGTGCTCATGAATAGGTGTTGGGTTGGTACTTGGCAAAGGGGTTTGAAGCTCTTGTGGGTTGGTGCTCACAAATTGTAGCTGAGGTTTGTACTTGGCAAAGGGGTATGGTGCTCTTGTGGGTTTGTTCTCATGAATATATTTGAGATTGATTAAGTGGAATTTGATAAAGGAAAAGTTTTATAAGATATGTAATATACTGAATCACCCCCCCTCTCAATATATTCTATGCTTAACATGAAGCTAGGGAGAAAGGCACTTCCTTGGTTTGGGTCTCCAAAGGAGGGGAGGGTGAATTAGTAATGGTTATTTTCTTAGATATGTTAGTCAAGGTGGCATTTCATAATTCCAAAGCCTCTACGAGTAAATCTAGGGAGAAAGGCACCTCCTTAGTTTGGGTCTCTGAAGGAGGGGAGGGTGACTCCACCACCTGGATAGATGAGATGGGGGAGGAGTAGGTAGATTAGATGCTCAAGTCTTCATGGATGAGTGTATCAAGTACCATATTAACCATGTGGTCCTCATGGGAGCATTTGGTGTGTGTGTCCTCTCTTTTGGAAGGGGCATGGTTGGGAAAAGTTTTCTTGAAGATGTCGAGAGCTTGATTTTTAGGGGCATTGGGGTTATCTAGTATGAGTTCTCCCTTATCAATAAGGCTCTAAACAACATTATTAAAGGTATTACATCAGTTGATGTTATGTATAATTACTTGATGAAAAGCACGTAGGTCATTCTCATTATACCAAGTAGGTGCAGGATGAGAAGAATTAAACTGCTGAAGAGGTTTGACGGGGGGGGAGCTATATGAGGTTAGCTTTTAATAGCTTCTCTAGAATTGAGGCATAAGATTCTCTAAGTGGAGTGAACTATATTTAGCTATTTTGGTTTAGGTTTATTATGTTTTAGCTAGAGGTAATGGGATAATTTTGTTGATTAACATTAAATGGAGGGGTAATTTTAAGGACAACTACATTCATAGTTCCCTTGCTATTGATTTTGGTATTGGCTTGGTTGCATAGTTTGGAGGAAGAGGTTTCATTGGTCTTGAAGGTAGAGTTCTTGTTTTGTAGCTTCAATTTACCCGCATTTATGGCTTAGTTCTCTAGATTATGTTCTATGGTAAAATCTTCATCAAAAGTTTTGAAGCTTTAGACACACAGTGTAGAAGAAATAGGTTTGGCATAGGCTTGGTTAAAAAGCTCTATAAGTTCAGGTTGAGGTAAAGAATATGAAATATGATTAATCAAACTTTTCTAATGAGTGATGAAATTTATAATGGATTCATCATCAAATTCCTTGATAGAATAGAGGTTAGTTATAAAGACCTTCTTGGAAATGTTAATGGAAAAGTGATCTAAGAAGACCTGAGCTAGTTGGGTAAAAGAAAAGATTGAATGCTTGGTGATGGCACTATACCATTCAAGTATCAGGCTGGATAAAGACATAGGTAAGGTATGAAGGAGAAGGGAATCATCATAATCATTCATGTAACATACATGTCTAAAATCCCTAAGGTGTTGTTAGGGGTCTTCCTTGCTCTAAAATTTGGTAAATTTTGGAAGCTCCCATTGAGGAGGGTAAGGTCTAATAGGGACAGAGGGATGATTATGTTTATTACAAATCTAATCGTAGGAGAGGATGTTATGAGCCCCCAAAATTGATGACTCAAGCTTTGTCATCTTGTCCATGAGCATAGTCATTAAGTTGGTTTGAGGTGGTGAACCCAAAAGGTCATAAGGTGCATACCATGATTGTGGTTGAGTGATATATTGGTAATTGGTTGGTGGTTAAGGGGATGCCACATATTGGAATATGGATGATAAAGGTTGGGTAGGTAGCATGTAGGGGTAAGTAAATGATGGTGGTTGGGTAGTGGGTAAACACCCTTGTGGGTTAGGGATTTATCCTAAGTTGGGTATGATGGGTATCTATTGAGGGATTCCTACAGGTTAGGTATGGGTGGTAGTTGGGTTGGTGATAAGAGGTGAGGTAGTGACCTTCATGCTAATGGGTGGTGAAGTAGAGGGTATGGATACCATCAAATTTGGTAGGGGTATTGATTAATGGATTAGGGTTGATGGGGGAAGGTTGGTAGTACTAATGGTAGGCTCTCTAATAGTGGGTGGAGTATGATGGGTTAGTGGTTGGGTTGTTCCTGAGGTGGAGTCATTGGTAAGGGTAGAAGGTGTAAGGGTAACGATTGGTTGGTTTCTAGCTATGACATTAAAAGGGTTAGTAGATGAAGATGCTTGGGTAGTCAAAGATTGGGTAGTGACCATGGAAATAGAAACATAACCCATAAGGTGCGATGGCATACCATAAATAGGATCTAGAGATGGATTTGAAACCATGGCATGGTGAGGGGAAGTGTTAAGGTAGTGCTGAAGGGCAACTGGGTTATTGTTTAAAAAAGTGTTAAAGTTTATGTCTCCTTGGGAAAATACCCAAGTCAAAGTAGGGCTTCCCAAAGGATGGGGTGAGTCTTCTTTTTTGGAGATGTACTCCATAAATGGGGAAGTAAAAGAGGCTAGTTGGTCTAGTGACAGGTTCTACCCCGTTAGGTCTCTTCATTGCTGGTAAGTGAGAACCATGTAAGAAAGGGGGAGAGAGTACAAGAATAAACTCACCAGTCAAAAAAGAAGAAGACAAGAAAATGATCAAGGAAATCAAGACACACACTATAAAGTATATTAATCCTAGAGGTTAGTTTTAATCTTGCTTTTGGCTTATGCCTTAGTTTTGAAGAAGTATGTGACTCAAAGTGGTTTGTAGAATAGGTACTATAGAAGTAATCTATGGTTGGTTTCAGGTTGTTTAGGTGCTCAAAATAATCTATATCAAAATTTGTTGTGTGGTTTGGTATTGGGGCTTACCCTCTCACTTCATACACCACAATGATAAAGGTGTCAAGTGCTTTGTTGGTATATATAGAATTCCAAAGTTTATACTCAACTAGAGAGCTGAGTTGGTTCTCCCCTTGGTAATGACCTGTAAGTAGGATTTCCAATAAAGGGTAAGGTGATCATTAGGTGATGAAATCTTAGTTGGGCCTTGTCTCAAATTGTTTTGATGTTTAATTGATGAAAGTGGTTTGGCTAGTGTGTGTAACAAAAGTGGTGCTACAATAGGATTACTGTGCTTTGATTCAAAGTGAACTAATGTTAAAAGCAAGCAATGGATGCAATTGATTTTAAGCTCAAAATAAATTTCAATTTCAATTATGAGCATAAATAGAGAGAAAAGCATACAAATGCAAAGAAAAAATGTGAGTAGAGACTCTAGGTCCCACCAGGTATGCCAAAATGTTTCATGTAAATTTTTTCTTTAAGTTCTAACAAATAGAGAAAACTCGATACGAGTATGGTTGAGAAACTTATTTGTTTGTGTATGTGTTGAATCAAAAGATTGTGAAGAGCTCCTCTTTATCTTGGGAGGAAGATCTATAGATAAGAAAGCACTAAAAAAATTTGTTTGTTAGATAGATAATTGGGTAGATTGCCTAGTGATATCTAGATCCTAGAAGCTAGAGTTTCCTTAGGGGATATCAATCCACACATTTTAAACAATTAAGTTCACAAAAATGAAAAGAATGTACTTACATCAATAATCAAAAATTATTGAAATTGAACACAAGAATGCTTGTTTAGAAAATAGACTAGAAATAATAAAATTAGTGATAAACTAATTAATATTAGTGCCATGGGGTTGGGACATACTGTAGAAAATCTAAAAGGGGTCTGTGAATGATGAGGAACATAGAAAATTAGGTTTGGCTAGGGGTAGATGGGTGAACATAGATTCTTGGTTTTCATTACCATAATGACCATCGGTGGTTATGTTAACCATCAATAGTTAAGGTGACTATCAGTGATCAATATGAATTTTGACAGTGGGGTAGACCATCGATGGTTGAGTCAACTATTGGCAGTTACTGTGTAAGTTCTCAGTTGTTAATTACTAAATAATGAGATCCAAAAGATGGATTCTGGGAGATGGGTAAGGGCTATGATGATTATGAAATGAAAATAAAGTAAATGAATATTAACAAACAAGTACTTATCTTATAAGAAGTTGAGTGGTTAAAGAATTTAACTTGTTGGTGGAATCTGACTTGATTTTGGTAGAGTAATGGTACTCAAAAACTTGATTGAGAGATGACAATGAGTCTGCTCTTAATAAGATTATTGATGACATTGATTAAACTAAAAAAGAACACTCTTGGATCCATGAGATCTTGATAATTATTGGAGATGGATCTTTATTCAAGGCTCCTCTCTTCTTATAGGCACAAGCAAGAGGTGGAAGTCAAGGTGCAACTAGGCCATTTAAATATTATTTGTCCATGTAAAAGGCTCAAAGCAAGATTTAGATGAGTTATATTCAAAAAAGGTTAGTGGATAATTGCATGATTTTGGTTGATGAGGTATACTCTAATCATTGATAGTTAGGGTTTCTTAAGGGTGACCATCGATGGTTACCTTGACCATCGATGGTCAGGTCCCCAAAGGAAAAGGTCTTGAAGGCTAGGTTGAGTCAATTTGTGAAACTCACTATAGCTGAACTTGGTTAGGCTAGATTGGTCTAGATTGGTCCCTAAAGGATCCTAGGTAGGTACAGGGGGATTTTCAACATTTAAAATTTTAGTGTGCAAATTTATAGTGTCTACAGTAACATCTAATTATTACCATTCTAGGCTCATCACCTATATTCAGTGAGCTTATTTTTAATGAGCATCTATTTGATGAACCAATTATTGTTGATCCCTTTTTCAATAGTCTAATTTTTGGAGATCCCATTATTAAACCATAAACTATTTTTCTTGTTAAATTTAATGTTCCTTGCTTCAAAAAATTTGTGCTGATCTTCGAGGCAAAACATGAACCATTACCTCTTCAAGAGCCATCTTATGAGGATCAAAATGTGTTCAAAATTAATTTTTTTGTAGCCAATTGTGAACCAAAACCATGATGCTATTATTGAAACACCCATTTGTGACAAGTCAACCTATGATGAATCACCTATTTATATATTACCTATCTTTAAAGAGCCTCATCTCCTTGACAAGCCAGTCTTTGTAGAGTTATCTCTTGATATTTTCCCACTCATTGAGGAGTCTCCTTTTATCATATAAGATTCTATCGAGTCATCCCTTGATTAATTACCTCTCTTTGATGGGATTCACTTAGATAATCCAATAAATGTTGAAACATTTCTATATGAATAACTTTTTATTGAGCCCACTATGCCATCACTTGTTTAAAATTTAGCATTCAACAAAACATTAAAGAAATAACCATATTACATGAAGAAACAACATTAAAGTCAAGTTTTATTTTTAAACTGACATCATATTTAACATCAAAACTATAATCAACATTAGTTGTGACATCAGATTCAGAGTCCCTTGTATTAGAATCAGATTTAGAAACAAAATATAGTATTGGTTATTACAATATTGGTTACAATTTCCTTGTAGATCAATTTGAATATATTTGTGATTCTTCTATAGTTTTTGAGGATGATTACTTTAGCATCAACAAGGGTTCTCCTATTATATTTTATGAGGATCGTGTTAAATTCCTTCATTTCATTATTCCCACCTAACATAGCCATTATATTGACATTCCACCTCCTACAAATGTCGATTGGGATCGACAAAATCATACTTTGTTGAATTGCATCCATGACAACATAACATGTGCATAATATAATGGGGATGAAAACCAAATTTTTTCAAAGGAGAACACTCTTCTAGTGAAACCTTTTCAGAGGTGTTAGGATACAATCAAAGAAAAAACTTAACATCTTTTATTGAAACTTTTTTGAAGGCGCTAGAAGACAATTAAAGTTAAATGTTAATCTCTCTCTGTGAAACCTTCTCATAGGTACTATGGGATAATCAAAACAAATTCATTGGTGAAAACCTCATCGAGGAAAAAATAATTGAGCATAAAATTTATTCATTGCTTGATGAAGACATTATAAAATAAAAAATCAAAACAACTTATAATCTACAACATAATCAAATGGTAGCTACTCTCAAGATGAAACAAAAAAATAATTTGGTGGTCCTATCGAGATCATCTTCAGAGATCTTCAACCCCACCACAACCAAAATTATGTCAGATCCAACATTATTAACATTACATGTGACTAAAATTCCCAAACTTCATTTGTTTCCCATTCATTATACATTTCATTTTCATCCACCTATTCATTACCCACTTATATCATTAATCTTGTGCCTAACATTATTTACCATCACTGGTAGCACTTTCCATTATATAGGATACAAGGATATCTTATCTCAATGTTTGAAGGAATCAAAGTCAACAACCCAGGAAGATCAAGAACACATTATTAAGATCTAGATTGGCAACAAGTTCTTGATAGAGAAGCTTTTATGAAAGGGTGTTGGGTAGAAATTTTTATAAACTGATCATTTTGGTTGTCTCATATGTTGACTAGGACATGCATCTCCATGTCAGTAGGAGAAATAAAAACCATTTTACATTTGCCATATGGACCATTACCATGCCTCATCTCTTGGGGGAAACCTTGTATACCCTTTTTAAGCATATCATACAATTATGTTCCATTTATCACATAGTTTGAACTATATTGACTTGAGGTCCTTTGGGACTATGTAGGCAACACTCAATTACTATTGATGTCATCTTAGTCACACCTTTTCCATGTCCTCACCTTTTTGTGAGCAATTTTTGAGTTTAAATGCTCTCACCATTTTGTAAGCAACCTAAGCCATGCTCTCACCATTTTATGAGCATAGCTGAGCCAATCATCCCCTAGGGGAAACTTTGTTGCCACTATAGTGAATTGTCTTTTGATCATTTTTCTTATACCATTTTTATTATACCATTTCTTTACTATTGACCAAGGCTTCTTTTTAGCCATCTTTCTTATCCCATTTTGATCTTGGTTTGTTTTGTTCATCCTACACTTTCTATGGGGGGATTCCAATCTAATTTCCATAATTTTAGAATTTTATGTTGAATGATAGTTTATGGAAGTAGTGTGACATTTGATTTGACAAGTTATCTTTCATCTATCATCTTATTTGGTATCACTGATTAGAACTACCTATGGGAAAATTAGTATTGTATTTAATACCCTTGATTATAACCGCCTTTGGGAAAATCATTATTATGACATTATTTCCTAATTGTAAACACCTATTAGCAAATTAGGTACAATGCCTTTTTAATCATGCATTGTCGCATCACTTGGTCATTCCTATTATCATTTGCCTTTATTTATGAACTTGTTATGACCTAGTCAAATTTTCACCACCTTTGTGTTGGCAAAATTATTTTGACTTGGGATTTATTGTGGGATTATGTAGGTTGTACTCAATTTTTATTGAGATCACTTTAATCCCCCTTTTCAACACTCTTACCATTTTGCAAGAATTTTTTTCCTTCATCCCATATTTGAGAACCACATTATTTATTATGTTTTGGGCTTGTTGTAGCCCAAAAACACTTGACCCTTGACCAATTATGATCCCAATTAAGTCTCATTAACATTATGAACACCTTCAATGCCATTTGTATAAAGCAGTTCAGCTAGGATAGTATTTTGTAGTTTACTTTATAGATAAGTGAATAAGAACACCTTTACAGCTTAGGATCTTTAACCTACTACATGGTTATTCTAATTGATTTTTCACTACACACTATCCTATATTGCATTTTCTACTCTTTGGTGTACATTTTTGTCTTTTCAAGATACTCACTCTCTTTGATTTGAGATCATGTGCCATTGCAGTCGGCTTTAGCTATTATTATAACTTTTAGTCAGTTACCTATTCTATTATTTATATCCATGAGTGTCATTACAACCAACTTAGCTATTTATTATAACTTCTACTCCTAGAGAGTATCCACTTGATTAGATAGTCCCACCTTGTACATATTTTATCCTAAAAACACTAAAAACATAGAAAATGATCGACAAAAGAACAAAAATATTGTCTTACACTTTTGTATATTCTTATTCTCATGCTCTTTCTATTTTGCAAGCATTTTATCCTACTATCTTTCTATTGTGTAGGTCATCTTATTCCATGCACTTGCCATTTTACAAGATTATTTTATCTCATCCCACCACGTTGCCATTTTGCAAGACCAATCCCATTTGTCAAGTCTTCCCTTTTCTTCTACAACATTAATCATATGTTTTTGGTCATCACCTTTCCTTCCATCCCACTTCTTGGGAGAACTACATTTGGCTTGAAGTTCATGTTGGAACATACATCCATGGAACTATGTAGGCAACATTCACTTGTCTTGTAAATATTGAGTCAACTCGGCCAACCCATTCCTTTTCTTCTCTTACCCCATTTATTCTATCGTTATTCCTCTTTAATTAGGGAACAACTTTTATGTCCTTGCTCTTTGTTATGGTGTAGTGGAAAGTTATGAATCTGCTACTAGTGCATGAATAATTATGTTTAAACTGCACTAACTTCATTTTTGTTTGTGTGTGTTTATTTGAGTTTTATTGGTGTTTTATTGTGCTTTCATACCTCTCCATTTATTTTTTTCCTTTTCTCTTTTTATTGCTTCTTATCTCACTTTGGTCTTGTGTTTCCTTATTTGATTTTGATTTTATCTTTTGTGTTTAATAACATCTTGATGGTCCACATGGATCTTGATTATTTATATCTTGATCTCAAGTTATTACATTTTTCTTGTTTCATTTTTAAACATTCACATTCCTACCTAAATCCTGATTGTTCGTATCTTGATTTTAATTTAGGTTCATTTATGTTTATCTTTTTCTTTGTCTTTGCCTTTTTAAAAAAAATGTAAATAGCTGAAACTCTAGTTTTGGTCATTGTTTACCATTAACCTTAGTTATAAGTATTCACATTTGAACTAGTTTCGCATAATTAAAATTCCATGTCATTCTAAGTTATTCATACTTATTATTCTTAATTTATTTTTCTATAGAAATAACTTTGTGCTCTATATTCAAGTCGTAACATCAACACAACTTAGATGAATAGTTGTCAAGAATATTATGCATAAACTAGGATCAATAGGATTAGAGCCTGACTCAAAGCTTATGTGTATCTCTTCACATACATCATGAGACTAATCAATATTTGGTCAATTTTCATCATCCATCATTCCATTCTCTCCCATTTTTGGGTGAGCTAATTTGGAAAAATATTATGCATAAACTAGGTTCAATAGGATTAGAGCCTAACTCAATGCTTAGATGTGTATCGCTTCACATACATCATGATTCTAATCAATATTTGGTTAGTTTTCATCATCCCTCATTCCATTCTCTCCCATTTTTGGGTGAACTACTTTGGCCTGAAGTTCATGTTGGAACATGCATCTATTGATCTATGCATGCAACATCCACTTATCTTATACATTTGGAATTAGCTTGGCCATCTTCATTATTCTTTTCATCTCTTTCTTCACTTTGTGCATTCTCATATGCCTAGTTTTTTTTGGCTTTTTCTAAGCCATTCCACCATCACATCTATATTTGCACCCCCTCGCTTTAACCTATATTTTGGGTTATATTATTGAGCTAATTGCTTGCCAATTTACCCATGCTAGGACACCACATTTGAGGCTACCATATGAATCAAATCATCCATACAGGGGTAAACCATTATTTATTCTTTATCAATGATCAAAATTTTCCCTACTGAGGCACAACTATCTTATCATGATCAAATTTGCTCTATTAGGGCACTTCTTATTATAATATTTTGGAGACCACATTCTCCTTTTCCTCTAATTATAATATCTCTACACTTTTAACCATGATGGTAATGTTTTAGTGTGTAAATTGTCTCAAGATTGATCAACACTATAAGTGCACAACTTGCACTCTCAAATTGGGTACGTTAAAAGTGTGTCCCTTACATGTTTGGATTGAATCCTTCCCATTCCCCCAATATTTGAGGCCTATTATACCTTGAATTATCTTTTGATCATTGATGGTAACCATGTGTGCTAGTATTATCTCATTTGGATGTGATCTATTCCATGGGTTAATCTCTCGCTTTTCCTCTCTTTTTGAGAGTCCACCCTTCACTTTCATCCTAGTATGTCCTCTCGAGGGGGCATCATGGGTCATTTCCATTTTATTTTTTAAAACTCTTTTCTTTGAAAATACATGCTTTTCTTGAATATCTCACTATGCCTTCTCAAATAGGGGTAAAATGTAGACATCTAATTCCTAACACCATTTGTGTTGAAATTGTCAATCTTACTCAAATTGCACTTAAATGCACATTTTAGGTCAAAATCACTAAAACACCCTAAATGGTTCAAACTTGTCATTTACAAGTGCTTATTTAGGCCAAAGTATCCCTAAATGGGGTAATGAATTTTATGTGATTCTTAAATTTGATCAATTCATTTTGAGTCAAAATGATGATTTTGCCTTTTTGTACTCTGGATCACTCTTTTCTTCTAATTCATTAGTACATGTCATGTACCTTTTTAATTTTGTGTTGGCAACATATTAAATGGGAATATGGTTCTAACGTATCTAACATCACCCTAAAATTATTCTTGAGTCAAATTATGACCCATTAATATGACTTTCTGATCATTTTGATTAATTGAAGGCCAATTTCTAAAGAATTACACAAATGTTGATTAATCTTGTTTAAGGCTAATTAATTAAAATCAAGAGCTTAAGTGGATTTTCCATGGAGGTTATTGAATATTTATTTTTGGAAATTAATTCCTATTAGCTACATCCCCTAGTGACATCATTTTTTGGGGAAGGCATGCTTAGGCCATAAATGCATAAAATATCTAATTCATGGACTCCCATGCCTCATTAATTCCCCATCTTCCAAAATCATGATGAGGATATTTATGGATTTAATTATAAATATTAGATTAATTCATGACCACACATTTCAATCTTGAGATGGACAATCATGGTTGATCCTAACCAATCTCAAAAATCTATAAATAAGAAGTCTCTCATACCATTTATTAAGCTTAAATTTTGTAGACTTATAATGCTAAAATCTCTCCACAAGTCATTTGTGTTTTTATTATTGTGTTATTTGAATTTGGGTAAGCTTCATTGATAGGATAGATTAGATATTCCTTCTAGTTTGAGCCTAGGTTTTACAAAGTTTTCTTGAGACATTGGAGGAGTTTTTCCACCACTGTTGACAAAGACAATAATTCTTGATCAAGGGGAGAACACATTTGGAGCCATGATTGGGTGATGAAATTGATTTGGGAAGGTAACTAGTATTGATTTCTTTCATTTTATTTTTAATTATCATCAACAACCCCCACATGAATAGTTTATCTTGATATGTTTAGTTTTTTATGCATTTTTCTTTGTTTTATTGACTAATTCTTAACTAATCAAATACTGTAATCCAATAGATGAAGTGATTGCATTGGTAGAGCTTGGGAAGGTGACAATGTCATTTCTTAAAGGACAGGTCTAGATAAGGGGTGCTTCCCCTTTTTTTCACCACTTTAACTTGCACAAACACTTCTATGTTATTGGCAAGATTAAGTTGAATTTCATAATACTTTTGGGCCTCATGATGATATATGATGTTGAGAAGGGTCATATACCTCACTACATGGGTGAAGGTAGGTTCTTGTACTCTTAGTAGTAAATCAAGATTGAGAAGTCTAGGCATACCTTCTACCAGTGATAAAGTGAGTAACCCATGACACCCTTGGCCAATTGATAAGTAATGTTTTTCTCTATGAGGTGGTTTAAGACTTGGTAAGGTAAGAAGTAACGGGATTGATAGATACTCTCCACCTAGATGATGGTGTGATCTTGATAGTACTAGTAAGATCTTATGGGTAGGATCATCCTCCTTATTTTGTTTAAGAGTCATGGTATGGGCCTCTCAGTAATATCCCCTTAGGCCTCACTAATATCCTTGACCAAGTTGAAGTTAATGAGGATTTTGAGGTCTAGGTCTCCCTTTCCTTTTAGGATGATTCTCAATAGAGTCACCCAATAGATGTTCACATGTATGACACCCTTTACTCTGAATAAATGATAACAATATCATTCTAACACAAACTCATTCCTGAAAGAGATGAATGGGGTGAGCATTGATGTCTTCCTTTTTGGTCTATCAGTCTATATTGATGGATCAATCTTGGAGAACCCTATATATTTCATGCATCTCATTCCATGTGTCTATTTTTTTCTAGTTTTAAACCATGGTGTACTCTAAGAGATTGCAGTACTACTTAAAAGTATCTCTAGAGATGTCTACAATTTTTTTGAGACTTTGTAAAGTATACCAAGTCTTGAGTAGCGTCATGCATGTATGGGGAATTTTGTATCATGTTGTTGAAGAGATTGACACATTGGAACACTTTCAACTTGTCAATAAACTTATGTAATCTTTATTCCCCTAGGGCTACAAGCTCATCAAGGAATTGAGTTTCATATTCATTGTCATTCAAAGTGGGCTTATATACACTCTTAATTACCCTAAACTTTTTGTTATAGTGCTCAAAATGAGTTAGGTCTGATGAGAAGGTGATCTCTATGTATTCAGGATCATGTTTAGGGTTAAAATATAATGCAACCATGGATGATAGTATGGATATGATTAACATATAATTTTGAACCTGATGGAAGCATTAAAAGTAGAGAGGGCATTGAAAAGAATGATACTTTGGATTTGGGAGATAATGATAAAGCAAATCACTTTGAGGATTTATAGTGTTCTACAAAGGTCTCTCAAGTATTAATGGTGTTTAGAGACTCACCTTATATGAATTCAAATTTGAGTTGGTAGTATAATCTACTCAAATGTTTCCTGATCTAGAATTAACTTAGAGGATTTTGAAAATGCACTCCCAATCTAGATTTGGTGATGGTAAGGGGATGCTTACAAGTTATTGAATCATACCCCAGTTACCCAAATTTATTAATGCAAGGGCATGGTAGGAACACACCTACTTTAGCCCCTATGAAACCTTAAACATCCTCTAGTTAGGCCACCTGCCCATTTTGGTTATGTATTCTCTTTGTTGTCTATGCCAACTTGGCATGACTAGGTATTGCTCCTCTACCTTTCATGCACTAGAGTTGGCCATTTGGATCTACTATATTCACAAGTTGATTTATCATCAAATTATAGCTCAATCTATATCTTTATGTTCCCTATCATAGCTATTTTGAACCATCTTGCCATTCAACATCTAGAAGTGACATGTGATGCTTTGTGATTGGCCCTAGTTCTAACTATACTTCCTTTTTGACTCAATCAAGATGTCTGAGGCCCTTTTTATAATTTTATATAGAAGTTCCACATGGATGCCTATGGTTCATGTATGCTTGTAAATTTGAGATATGGATTTAAATATAATATATATATATTAGATTTAATAGAAAACTTACAAAAAAATCAAAGGGAGAAAATGTGCAAGTAAATAAAAAATTATAAGAAAAATCTTACCATAACCTTACTTCTCTTATCTTCTCTCCAAGATCTTCAAACATATTCTCCTTGGATTATTGACTTTATTATTGGATTGCTATGGATAGAATCAAAATTTCCATGCTGTTAGCTTGATCATGGATTTCCTCATTGGATTCAAAATGGAGGAGTGAAGGTGTTTAAATAGGCAAGGGAGGTGGATTTCCAATGAATTAAAAATTCATTGGAGGCTCATAGAGAAGAAGACTACAGAGAGGAAGGAGGGAATTATAAGAAATACAAAATTCCTTAGAAATCTCTATAAATGTATATCTCTAGAGAATGTTGAGGATGAAAGAAACTTCTAGAGAGTAGAATCCTCTACGTTCATGCTAGGACTAAATGAGGGTTAGAAGGGGATTATGTGAGGATTAGGGGGTAGGCTTGTAGGAAATCCTAGGAGTAGGTAAGTAGGTGGGTTATGGGAATTTTAAATTTACAAATAATGGATAAGTTGGGTTAGAATAAGATTAGTTATCAAATAATACATGATTAAAATTATTAATTGGTTTTTGGGATGAGGTAAGGTTAGTAGGTGAATATGGAATTAGGCTAATGACTAGTAAGGGGTTAGTAGGAATAAATTAGATAGAATTAGAAAAGATTAGATGAGATTAAAATTAATAGACAAAATTAACAACATAGGGAAGTGAAAAAATTTAAGTGTATACAATTTACCCCCTCTTTAAAAGGGAATTACGAGTGGATGAAGTGGAAGGAGTAATGGTCTTTCAAATAAGAAAGACACTCATGGATGAAGGTTAGTAAATTATTTTAGAGGACATGATTCCCCCTCGAGGGGACATGCATAAAGGAATGAGATGGATGACCACTCAAAAGAGGAAATGAGTGGTGGGATGTGATGAATAGACAAGGGGATGGGATGTGAGATCAATGATGAATAAGAGGAGATTAACATCAATGGTGAGATACAAAGTGATGATACCCCTGACAAAGACATATACAAAGGGATAAAAAATAGTGGTGTCATGATTTTTGACACATCCTAAGGGAGAATCAACTATAACATGATGATGATGATGATATAAAAGGTTGATAGCTTTAGACATATCCAAGGCAAGGACATGTGCTAGGGAGAGCTACAAACCAAGATGATTGAGAGAGAAGGCCATGATATATCAACATATCCTAAGTAAAGATTCATACATGGGAAATAATTAGGCCAAAATAAAATAATTATTTGATAAGATTAACAATCAGTGTAGAATAAATATAAATTTGAGTGATATGATGAAGGGGATGAGAGAGAATAAATGATTTTATTGAGTGACCAAAATATAAAGGGGAAGAATTGGTTAGTTTGAAGCATCAAATCAGTGAGCTATAATGTGATTAATAACAATGATGCCCCTATCAAGGACACATGCAAGGGAATGAGAGATGCTTATAAATTTATGGTTATGGCTATTCCTTAATTGAATGAGGAAATTGTAAACTTTAAATGATGAATTGACTAATCAGTGATAAAGGATGACAAATGAAAGAAGAGATGTATATTGTGATTTTTTTAACCCAATTGACAGATGTGGGTGATTAATGAAAATATGAGGGAGTTGAATGTGGGGATGGTGATTGATCAATAGACTGGTTGATTAATTATTGATATTATAGCTCAAAGATTTGACTAATGCAAAATGTGATGATGATGAATTACAAGATAGATGTGATAACAAATGATGGGGAAAGAGGAGAGAGTGGCCTAGCTGACCATAGACACATTATATGGATAAGCACTACCTATATATTCTAAAAAATCCTCAGGCTAATTTAGTTTAAACTAGATGGTAGATGATAAGATAGACTAGATAATTAAGATGATAATGACTGTTAGACATGTTATTTGTTATATAGATGTTAGATGTGATGATCATTGGATTAAGAGTTGAATTGAGATGTTAAATGTTGATGATTAAAGGGATGATAGATGATTAGTTAGAGGATATATGCATGATGATAAAATGACTTGGAGGGATTATTAGATCTTAGATGAGTGGTCTTGGATGACTGGCTTGAAGACAAATGACTAGGATGAATGATTGGTCATGGGTTGTTATGATGTTCTCATAGGTGATAGAGGATAGGATAAATAATGAGTGAAATACATTATCAAGCCATCATTATTGTAATAGGTCTCATCATATTATAAGAAATATAATGTAGATATAGCACTAGGTAGTTTACCCCATGATATAAGTATGACCAAGAGGATGTTGTGCCAAAGTGCATGATTATAAAAGGGGAAAATAATGAACTCTACATCATCAAAGGCATTGAAAAGTATCATAATATCTTTTGGTGTCATCATAACATCCTCAATCATTTCCCAATAGATAAAAAAGGCATGATGCAAGACTAAAATAAAATAAATAGAGGCAAGAAAATAAACATATATAGATATACAAATGATAAAATACATGCAAACAAGTCAAATAACAAAGAGAAGATAAGTAACACACACACATATCTACACACAGTGGCATTGTCTCTTGTCTAATTATCTAAATGAAAGTAAATAGGATGATTGGTTAGGTGATGGGTTGGACTAAGTTGGTCATGATGATGTGAAGGTGGATCAAGGATATGGATTTGGACAGGGGTATAGATTTTGAGTAAACTAGTGACTTAGATTAGGATAAGGTTATGAATAAGAACTTGGATGTCATGATTAGGATATAGGATAAGACAAGATGA
Organism: Torreya grandis; assembly: GCA_037957365.1. NCBI lineage: Eukaryota > Viridiplantae > Streptophyta > Pinopsida > Cupressales > Taxaceae > Torreya > Torreya grandis. Next base: position 2,695,040 of record JARHVA010000775.1, on the reverse strand, counting down.
AAAAAAGATATGTATGACTTAGGACATAAGACAAGACAAGATGATAAGATGGATAAGACATTAGATAGGATGGCTGGGATATTTATGACATAGGACAATATAGACAATTGAGGTGCTTTGGGATTTTATGGATTTTATAATTTTTAGGTTTTTTTTGGGATATTTTAAATTTTAGGGGTTTTAGAGAATAAGTATGTACACTATACAATTAGGGTTACTAGAAAAGGGAATACCAAGCCCAAAAACTAGGATAAGGATGGATTGAATGATGGATGGGATGATAAAAAGATGAGGGTGATGATAAAAATGGGATGAGGACCAAGGAATAATAGACTATGGATCACCAATGATCACATCATGAAGGAACCAAATGTTTAGTTACTTGAGTGTCCAGTGGAGGATATGCCAAGATGATTTAAGACATCTTCTATTCCCTCATGAAGGTCAAGAATAGAAGAAAGGGTTGACATATTAGGATACAAGATATGATGGTAGATGATGGGTAGGAGCAATAGACTAATCAAGGATGATATAGATGGATTTTACCCCCAAGTTTTGAGGTATAATGAAGATAATAGACTATTCTACCATGATGCCAAAAACTGGTTTTCATCATGTCACTTTCCCAAGTCACCATAAAAGTGGTTTTCACCATTAGATGAATAATTTTTCTGGCATCTCAATTTATTGGATATGGGTGAGAGCTGCAGGATCAAAATATTTTATTGATTTTTAGCAAAAACCTATTTTGAAAAGATGTGATGCTAGGACCATGTTGATGATGCTAGATATATTAATGTCCTTATGACCTTCATTAATTCTTAATTGAGACCCCTACAGACATGTAGACCATGTGCCTTCATCACCCCTAAAAGAGAGAATGCTACCCAAGTTTGTGAGGTGTGGAATATTTGGGTTTAGGGTTTGGATTTGATGGTGAAGTATAGGACTTGAATGGATGAGAGGATCATGAGAGGGAGGTGTGATGGGTGATTGGGAAGTAGGACTAATAGTCATGCACATCATTAGAGATGTTAGACATTCCATATTTGATTACTACCATATGATAAAAGACTTTAAGAGATCCAAGACACTTTGAATTTATGGTTCTTATTTGAAGGATTATTAACCATTGTGATACCACTTTTGACATTATTTTGATTTTTAGACTTGATTATATCTTGACTGAACCCTAGTGCTTGAATTTGAGATTCATCGGAGGAGATTAACCTTTGACTTGATATAAGATGATTATTTTGACTTTGATGAACCCTTAGTGCCTCAAAGAGGATTTCACTAGGGTAAGAAACTTTTTGATTAGGATGATGATTTGAATTTTATTGATTTTGACTTGTTGGATCAAAGGTGATTTGATCATCATGTATGAATTTTTGAATATGGTATTGAACCTTTATATTCTTGGAACATATTATGTTGCTTGAGGAAGGGTCCAACAAGGTATGTTCCTATTTATCCCTATGGAGGGAGGTGATTAAATGATCATTGATAAGAAGAAGGGGGTATATGATGGATGAAGGTAGGAGAGATGGTATGATGAGGTCTATGAATGGTGGTGAGGCAACATGGTCCTCATAGGGGTTCTTAGGAGACCCAGTTTTAACATCAAATAAAATTTCTTCAAGATCAATAAAAGGATCACCAAGAATAGCTATAAGACATGCATTTGATGTAGGATCAGATTCTCTCTGACCATCTTCATTAGATTATGCTTTTAATAAATCTATTATTACTTCATCATCCTATTTGGTATCAAAATATATGGCTTATGATTGGTTGACATCTGGATTGGAGGTATCCTTAAAAATATAGGCATATTATGATCTTCAACATCAATCAAGGATGATTATTATGACATAAGATTTGATTTGGATACTACTATTGAAAATGATCCTAATGTAGATAATATTTGCATTGAATCTAATGTTGATTTTGATGAGGGTGCAAGTGACATTGATGAGGAAATGATACTAATAGAGATCCTTTTTCTACAAGTGACCTCTCCAAATGGGGTTTTCGATATGGTGGATGAGAGGAAGATGATGGAGGGAAAATGGATTTACCAAATATAGGTCCATAAAAAAAGGACTCATGAGAAAAGGGAGGACTAGCTTTATGAGAAATGAACTCATCATCAATGGAAGATTTGTCAAATATGGGGGGACTATGGAAGATGGATGTGGTGTCTTGACCTTGGCTTATAAAGGGAAGGGCTTGATCATAATTGAAAATGGAATCTTGGCATACCTCTTCTTGTTCACCCTTATATGTAGAATCATCTGATCCATTCTAAATTTTGATGTCACCATGATTGATGAGGGTTTGGACATAGTTTTGTAAATTATGACATTGATTAATGGTATACCGATAGGTTTAGTGATATATACAATAGTGGTTGGATTTATACCAAGAGGGATTAGGCTTGGCAAGATCAAGATGTCATATAGGTGGATAAACCATCATGTCAGTGACAACAAGTTAGTGGAAGAGGGATTCTAAGGATATAGGAAGAGGATTATAGGGCCTCTCTTCAATTTATGACTTGGATTTGGAAGCATTGGAATTTATATCAAATTTTTGTTGACATGATTAGGTGGTCAATATATTAAATGATGAGGTGGCTAATAGAGGATTCCATTTACTAGTATAGGGAGGGGTAGATGGTTGGTGATGATTGGTGGATGGAGGATTTGAATGGGAGTAGGTGGTATGGAGGCTAGGAGTAGACTAATATGGATGGGTGTAGACTGTAGGTAAGTTTGGGTGGATAGGGTCAAAGTCTATAAGATTTGGAATGCTCATCTCAAGGAGGTGATAAAAGAGTACATCACTATTGTTCATGAGGCATTGCTCAATCAGGGTATTGACCAAATCTATTTTGGATGCCATAAATCAAGATGGGAGAAAATATCAATGATGTGGTTCACTGGTCCCAATCAATAAGTGCAAGGGATTGAATGGAAATATTAAGGGATGAAGATGGGATGTGTGGAATAAATTTGGACAAAGGCTCACTTTAGTTTGATCTCAAGCTTGACTAGATGTTCAATGTGATGTGATATTTGATGAAGTAAGAGAAGATTAAGTAGACCAAATTAGGGATTGAGCTATATTTTGATGAGATTTGACTAGGTGAACTACAACAAGATCTATAATTTGATAGGGTGATAGACCAACCCAAGAGTTTTATTTTAACTAGGGACTAACTGGATTAAGACTAGCTCAAGACTAAGATGATTGACTTAAGTTGAATGAGATGAATTGGTTGATGTGATATGATGAAAGGATTAGATGGTGTGTATGACTCAAACTCAATTAGACATACGCAATCATAAAACCATAACCTTGATGTGGAAATAGTTATTTTCCAATGTAGGTGAAGACCAATGTATGACTATAGACTTCACATGATGACTAGTATTGATAAGGATGTCAAGGTAGGGATGAGTTAGATGAATAAAATGGATAAGGTGATTGGGTAAGATAAGGTCAAGATAAGTGACAAGGTGTTGACTAAGATAAGGTGGGTTTTGTGACAGTTAATATGGTTTGGAATAATACTCTAAGGATAAGTAAGACAAGATAAAGTGATGTGAAGATATGGTTTGGACTAAGACTCTATATGGTTTAGACTAAGAATCCTAATGACTAGTGTTATATGGATGAGACTAGACTAGTATATGACTAAGATGAAGAGGGTGATGAGAGATATGACAAGATGTAAGATGAAATAAGATTAAAGGATGTAAACACATGTACTTTGAAAATATGTACAATAGGATATTATCAAAGATGTAAGATGGATATGTACACGATGATACAATGATAAGACAAGGATATACAAAATGATGATATGTAAAGGAGACCTATATAGGTTTAGGTAAAAGGCTGACTCGGATCACAAACAACACTAGTCTAACACAACATTCACCAAATTAAGTAAACCACAAACCTAAGATTATTAAATTAATTAGGAGTGTATCTCGATGACTAAACCATCTAATGGATTTTTGGGTGAGGTTGTAGGTTGATGACCCATTATAGAATCTCCCAAACCCTCTCAACCCCATTTGCATGTAATGATCACTTGAGATCTGATATTGAATCTGGAAGAAAGTTGCATGTTACTAGTGAAAGGTCCTATGATAAGTTAACACAAGGTTTCTAGGGGCATCTCTGATATATGCAAGGTACATGGGGCCTGACTTTATATAGGGTCATATATAATGATTGTGTTATATAATTAACTCTTTCCCTTTATGAATGACCTGTATAGGGTCAATCATTTATCCTAACAATAACTTTCCATCTTAATTAGACTTTGTTAGAACACATAGTGTGGATTTATGCATGGAGGTGAAATCCATGGTCAAAATCCCCTAGGACTATGATAAGTGCATGGGAATCACTTCCACATCATGTTGCCTTCTAAAAAAAAAATGGGTATTAGTGGTTTTTTATCCTCTGAGACTCATCGCTAGGACACAAGGAGGAGAGAATACACCAAAGTAGTCTTCAGGTATACGCAAGTAAACAAAAAGTTGATTAATTGATTAATTAAGTGTGATATATACAAAATATTTTTCAAAATTCCAAAATATTTGATAGGTGTCCTGCAAAGCAAATGATTAGTAGTTTTAATTGGCAATCTTGAGGGGCAACTTGTAAGACAATACGTCAAACAAAAATATGACCTACAAAATATGTTAGCAAGCCAAAATTGCCACTAGATTCACCCTTGTAAGAGTCCAAGTAAAATGTTAGTCCAATAAGCCTTAATAAAAATATTGAAAAAAATCATAGTTTTACACTATAAATTTTTTGGATGAGGGGCCATGATGTAGGGGTCTGGGGGAAGCAATCCCCAATAGGTTCAAGGGGAAGTGCCCCTTACAAGGTCATAGAGTAGTGCCCCTTACAAGGTTTGGTGATAGAACCCTAGGCATGTTCCCTATCATGGTATAGAGTTGGGTCAAGGGGTAGTGCTTTTGATGTCAAACATAATTTAAGACTTGTGTAACC